>JAVSCE010020693.1:0-18002 GCA_032199065.1 Smutsia gigantea
CAGGATATCTTAAACGGACTGCTCTAGAGGGAGGCACTCCTAAGGCTAAAACGATGTCACCAGAGAAAATAAAATCATAGCAAAGAAAGCAAACCATCCAAATACTAACTAAAGGCAAAAAATAAAACACCGAGTATATAAAGAACGGAGGAGGAAGACTAAGAAGGGAGAGAAATAAAGAAATATCAGACAGTGTTTACAATAACTTAAAAGAAAGTGAAGTTAGACTGTCAGATAGTAAAGAAGCAACCCATGAACCTTTGGTAACCACAAATCTAAAGCCAACAATGGCAATAAGTACATATCTATCGATAATCACCCTAAATGTAAATGGACTGAATGCACCAATCTAAAGACACAGAGTAATAGAATGGATATAAAGGCAAGACCCATCTATATGCTGCTTACAAGAGACTCACCTCAAACCCAAAGATATACACAGACTAAAAGTGAAGGGATGGAAAAATACATTTCATGGAAACAACAAGGAGAAAAAATCAGGTGTTGCAGTACTTGTATCAGACAAAATAGACTTCAAAACGAAGAAAGTAGCAAGAGATAAAGAAGGACATTACATAGTGATAAAGAGATCAGTTCAACGAGAGGATATAACCATTATAAATATATATGCACGCAACACAGGAGCACTGACATATGTGAAACAAATACTAACACAATTAAAGGAGAATATAGAAAACAATGCATTCATTTTAGGAGACTTCAACACACCACTCACTCCAAAGGACAGATCAACCAGACAGAAAATAAGTAAAGACACAGAGGCACTGAACAACACACTAGAACAGATGGACCTAACAGACATCTACAGAACTCTACACCCAAAAGCAACAGGATACACATTCTTCTCAAGTGCACATGGAACATTTTCCAGAATACACCACATAAGAGGCCACAAAAAGACATCACTAAATTCAAAACTATTGAAATTCTACCAACCAACTTCTCAGATCACAAAGGTATAAAACTAGAGATAAATTTCAGAAAGAAAACAAAAAGGCTAACAAATACATGGAGACTTAAAAACATTCTACTAATTAATCAATGGGTTAACAACCAAATCAAAACAGAAATCAAAGAATATATGGAGACTAATGACAGCAACAACACAAAGCCACAACTTCTGTGGGACACAGCAAAGGCAGTTCTAAGAGGAAAGTATATTGCAATCCAGGCCTATTTAAAGAAGGAAGAACATTCCCAAATGAATGGTCTAAAGACACAATTACTGAAATAGGAAAAAGAAGAACAAATGAGGCCCAAAGTCACCAGAAGGAGGGACATAATAAAGATCAGAGAAGAAATAAATAAAATTGAGAAGAATAAAACAATAGAAAAAAAATCAATGAAACCAAGAGGTGGTTCTTTGAAAAAATAAACAAGATAGATAAACCCCTAGCCATACTCATTAAGAGAAAAAGAGAATCTACACACATAAACACAATCAGAAATGAGAAAGGAAAAATCACGACGGACCCCACAGAAATACAAAGAATCATAAGAGAATATTATGAGAACCTATATGCTAACAAGCTGGAAAACAAGAAGAAATGGACAACTTCTTAGAAAAATACAACCTTCCAAGACTGACCAAGCAAGAAACAGAAAACCTAAACAGACCAATCACCAGCAAAAAAATTGAATCAGTAATCAAAAACTACCAAGAACCAAACCCCCGGGCCAGATGGATTCACCTCTGAATTCTCCCAGACATATAGAGAAGACATAACACCCATTCTCCTTAAAGTTTTCCAAAAAATAGAAGAGGAGGGAATACTTCCAAACTCATTCTATGAAGCCAGCATCACTCTAATACCAAAACCAGGCAAAGACCTCACCAAAAAAGAAAATTACAGACCAATATCCCTGATGAATGTAGATGCAAAATACTCAACAAAATATTAGCAAACCGAAGTCAAAAATACATCAAGAGGATCATACACCATGATCAAGTGGGATTCATCCCAGGGATGCAAGGATGGTACAACATTCGAAAATCCATCAGCATCATCCACCACATCAACAAAATGAAGAACAAAAACCACATGATCATCTCCATAGATGCTGAAAAAGCATTTGACAAAATTCAGCATCCATTCATGATTAAAACTCTCAACATAATGGGTATAGACGGCAAATACCTCAACATCATAAAGGCTATATATGACAAACCCACAGCTAACATCATACTTAACGGCGAGGCGCTGAAAGCTTTTCATCTAAGATCGGGAACAAGACAGGGATGCCCACTCTCTCCACTGTTATTCAACATAGTACTGGAGGTCCTAGCCACAGCAATCAGACAAAACAAAGACATACAAGGCATCCAGATTGGTAAAGAAGAAGTCAAATTATCACTATTTGCAGATGACATGATACTGTACATAAAAAACCCTAAAGACTCCACTCCAAAACTACTAGAACTAATATCTGAATTCAGCAAAGTTGCAGGATACAAAATGAACACACAGAAATCTGTTGCTTTCCTATACACTAATGATGAACTAACAGAAAGAGAAATCAGAAAAACAATTCCATTCACAATTGCATCAAAAAGAATAAACCTAGGAATAAACCTAACGAAGGAAGTGAAAGACCTATACTACGAAAACTACAAGACACTCCTAAGAGAAATTAAAGAGGACACTAACAAATGGAAATTCATCCCATGCTCTTGGCTAGGTAGAATCAATATTCTCAAAATGGCTATACTACCTAAAGCAATCTACAGATTCAATGCAATCCCTATCAAACTACCAACAGCTTTCTTCAATGAACTGGAACAAATAATTCTAAAATTCATATGGAACCACAAAAGACCCTGAACAGCCAAAGCAATCCTGAGAAGGAGGAATAAAACAGGGGGAATTACACTCCCTGACTTCAAGCTCTACCACAAAGCCACAGTAATCAAAACAATTTGGTATTGGCACAAGAACAGACCCACACACCAGTGGAAAAGAATAGAAAATCCAAACATTAACCCAAACATATACAGTCAATTAATATTTGATAAAGAAGCCTTGGATATACAATGGGGAGATGACAGCCTCTTCAGCAGCTGGTGTTGGAAAAACTGGACAGCTACATGTAAGAGAATGAAACTGGACTACTGTCTAGCCCCATACACAAAGGTAAACTCAAGGTGGATCAAAGACCTGAATGTAAGTCATGAAACCATAAAACTCTTAGAAAAAAACATAGGCAAAAATCTCTTGGACATAAACATGAGCGACTTCTTCATGAACATATCTCCCCGGGCAAGGGAAACAAAAGCAAAAATGAACAAGTGGGACTATATCAAGCTGAAAAGCTTCTGTACAGCAAAGGACACCATCAGTAGAACAAAAAGACATCCTACAGTATGGGAGAATATATTCATAAGTGACGTATCCGATACGGGGTTGACATCCAAAATATATAAAGTACTCATGCACCTCAACAAACAAAAAGCAAATAATCAAATTAAGAAATGGGCAGAGGACATGAATAGACACTTTCCAAAGAAGAAATTCAGATGGCCAACAGGCACATGAAAAGCTGCTCTACATAGCTAATCATCAGAGAAATGCAGATTAAAACCACAATGAGATATCACCTTACACCAGTAAGGATGGTCAATATCCAAAACACAAACAACAACAAATGGTGGCAAGGATGTGGAGAAAGGGGAACCCTCCTACACTGCTGGTGGGAATGCAAATTAGTTCAACAATTGTGGAAAGCAGTATGGAGGTTCCTCAAAAAACTCAAAATAAAAATACCATTAGACCCAGGAATCCCCACTCCTAGCAATTTACCTTAAGGAGTCCACAGCCCAGTTTGAAAAAGACATATGCACCCCTATGTTTATCGCAGCACTATTTACAATAGCCATGAAATAGAAGCAACCTAAGTGTCCATCAGTAGATGAATGGATAAAGAAGATGTGGTACATATACACAATGGAATATTATTCAGCCATAAGAAGAAAACAAATCCTACCATTTGCAATAACATGGATGGAGCTAGAGGGTATTATGCTCAGTGAAATAAGCCAAGCCAAAAAAGACAAGTATCAAATGATTTCACTCATATGTGGAGTATAAGAACAAAGAAAAAAACTGAAGGAACAAAACAGCAGCAGACTCACAGAACCCAACGACAGACTAATAGTTACCAAAGGGAAAGGGATTGGGTAAGATGTGTGGGAAGGGTGGGATAAGGGGGAAAAGGGGGCATTACGATTAGCAGATGTAATGTTGGGGGGCAGGGGGAGGGCAGTACAACTCAGAGAAGACAAGTAGGGATTCTATAGCATCTCACTATGCTGATGGACAGTGACTGTAATGGGGTTGGTGGGGGGGACCTGATGGAGGGGGTAGTTTAATAACTATAATATTGCACATGTAATTATAGATTAATGATACCAAAATAATTTATAAAAAAAAAAGAATTAGAAGACATAGATATTAAAATATTTATCACACTTCTACTTCATACGTTCAAAAAGGAAGGTATGATTGAACTCAGAAGTTCAAACATGGAAGATACAAAAAAGTCTCAATCTGGAATTCTAGAAATGAAAACTAGAATGTATTGGGGAGAAAAAATGTCCTCTACCCTTCCAGGTTTTTGAAGCTGGGTCAGGAATCAAATTGACATGAGACAGATTAAGAGAAGAAAAAACAAAAGAAAACAAAAAACATTGCATACATACAGGGAATCCATAAGCATATATTCCAAAGTCAGGCAGAATGAGATATATGTCATCCTGAATCAAGGAGAAGGGGGTAGGGCTTGAGCCTTCAAAAGAAAAGGGAAGAAGTTCACAGGAATATGAAAGAGTAAATGTTTGATAAACAAATACTTGCTGGGGCACACAGAAGCCATGGGACAGGGAAAAGAATTTTAACAGACTTTGCCACATCCCTCCCTGTCTACCACACCTAGTTTACATTATAACCGTAATTATCTAAGGTGACAGTCCTCTTCCTGGGGGAGTTCCTCCATCTAAATTCATTTTATGCAGTTTGGAAGTGGGAGAAGTCAAGGTTTTTGAGTCTTTTGGGCCTTGATGTTTTCAACTCTGAAATAATCTGCATGTCACAACAGTACATCTTGGGATAGCCTGTTCTTGGCCCCTACAAATGTCTGAGATGAAAAACTGACTATATAGGTTTAGACGATAAAGCAGAAAAGATTAGTGACCTTCAAGAACATAGTACAGAAACAATCCATAATACAACAAAGACAAAAAAAAAATTATTCTTAATAAACAGAGCATTAGTGGGCTGTGGAAAACCTTCAAGTGCCCTAATATTTGTGAAATAGGAATCACAGGAGAAAAGAGGTTGGAAGAAATATTTGAAGACATAATGACCACAAATTTTCCAAATTTGATGAAAACTATAAACCCACAGTTTCAAGAATATCAATGAACCCCAACCACAAGAAATATAAAGACTAAACCAAGAAATGTCAAAATAAAATTGTTCAAAACAATGATAAACAGAAAATCTTAAAAGCAGCAGAGGGGATATTTTATGCACAAAAGGAAAAATATGAGAATGACAACAGATTTCTCATCAGAAATGATGCAAGCTATGAAGCAGAAGAGCAAGATCTTTAACATACTGACAGAAAATACTTTAAAATTCTTGACTCTGAAAAAAAATTTCAAAACTGAAGCCACAATAAAGACTTTTTCAGTCATACAAAAGATGAAAAAAATCATCACTGGCAGAACTGTACCATAAGAATCAGGCAGGAAAATGATTTCACATGGAAGTCTGGATCTATAAAATAGAATGAAGACCAAAGGGTATCTATATGACTACATATAAAGCCTTTTTTCAAAATTATTTCAATGTCTTCAAGATATTATGGACCACTAAAACTAAATTAGCCACTTATTGTGGGGTTTGCACATATGTAAAAGTAAAATATACAACATGAAACAACAGTAGCACAAAGCTAGTAGGCAAGAATTATAAATAAATAAATTGTAACACAGTTCTTATATTGTATGTGACGTGGTATAACACCACTTGAAAGTTGATGCTAATAAAGATGTATAAGCCCTAAAGCAACACCTAAAATAATATCCCCACCTAAAAAAAATGCCTAATAAGCCATAAAGGAGGAAAAAATGGAATTATAAAAAATTAATCCAAAAGAAGGTGGAAAGAGAGAGAAAAAATAGATGGAAAGAAAAGAAAAAAATAAGATGGTGTATGTAAAACAAACCATATAAATAATTACATTAAATATAGTCTAAATGCCCCAATTAAAAGGCAGAGATTCTTAGGCCTTGCTTTGTTATCCAGTCTAACTGTATGTTGTCCAGAAGAAACCCATTTTAAATACAAGGGCACAAATAGATTAAAATGTAAAAGGAGGAAAAAATTATAAAACAGCAACCAAAAGAAAGCTGGAGTAGTCATACCATTATCACACTAAGTAGATTTTACAGCAAAAATATTATCAAGAATAATGACTAAGTAAATTTTAGAGGAAATAATATTATTAAAAAGCATGAAATAATAAAGGAGATGATTCAGCAAGATGGCCTAAAAACGCTAAATATTAATGCACCTAATAACAGAGCATCAGAATACACAAAGCAAAATCTGATAGAACTGCAAGGAGAAATGTACACATCCCAATTACCACGAGAAATTTCAAACACCATCTCTCAATAACTGATAGAAAAGTAGTCAGCAAGGACAATAAAGTAGTAGTCAATAAAGCTGACTTAGCTGACATGTAAAAAAACACTCTACTCAACAAGAGCAGAATACACATTCTTTTCAAATGCACATGGGACATTTACCATGACAAACCACATTCTGGGCCATAAAACAAGTCTCAAAACATTAGAAGGATTCAAGTATTACAAAGTACATTCTGTGACTACAGTGGTATTAAACTATAAATAAAAGATAGGTGGAAAGTCTTCAAATATTTGGAAACTGAGTAATACAATTCTTTATAACCCATGAATCAAAGAAGACATTAAAAACAAAAAACTAGGAAGTATTTTAACTGGAAGAAAATTAAATCATAGCAAAAATTGTGGGATGCAGTTGAAGGAATAATATTTAGAAAGAAATTTATATCATCAAATGACTATATTAAAAAAGAAGTCTAAAATAAATGACCTTAATTTCTACCTTAAGAAATTAGAAAAAGGAATCCAAAGTTAGTAGAATAAAGAAAATAATAAATTTCAGAACAGAGATCGGTAGGTTAAAAAAGAGAAAATAAATGAAACCAAAAGCTAGTTCTTTGAGAAGTTCAATAAAATTAATAAATTTCTGGCCAGAAGATCAAGAAAATAAAGAGAAAAGACACAAATTACTACTATTAGAAATTAGGGAGGTAACATCAAATAGATTCTACAGATAGCAAAACAATAAGGGAATATTTTATAAGCAAATCAGACAGTATGTACAAATTCCCTGAAACACACAAACCAGTAAAACTCACTCAAGAAGCAACAGATAATCTGAATAGTCCTATATTATGAAATCAATTGACTTCTTCTTCCTCTTCAACCAAAAAAAAAAAAAAAAAACCCTCTAGGTTCAAAAAGTTTCACCAGTGAATTCTACCAAACATTTAAGGATGAAATAATATGAATTCTAAAGAAACCCTTCCAGAAAATTGAAGTGGAAGCAATACTTCCCAACTCATTTCATGAAGCCAGAATTATCTTGATACTAAAACTTAGAAGACAATACAAAGAAAAAAATTATATCAATATCCATCACTAAGTAGATGCAAAATTACATAAAACTGGACTTCCGGGAACATGGCGGTGTGAGCAGGGCGGCAGAAATCTCCTCCCAACACTATATTTATCTACGAAAACACAGCAAATACATCTACTCCTAAAAGAGAGGTGAGAATACCCAGGAAAGCGCACAGCGTGCAGCTACACCCGAGAGGACTCGGCACCCCAAGAGGCGGGCAAGGTACGGAGCCGCGACCCGGCGGGACCCGAGCCCTCCCCCACCCCAGCGCACCGGCGGGAGGAGAGGATTCAGAGCCGGGAGGGAGTGGAAGTGCACCCCGCGAAGTAGCCAGCCCCGGTGATCTGCGCGGGGAGCGCTGACCCACATTCCGCAGTGCAGCGGAGGTTGGAGAGACAGAGGGGCAGAATCTGAGCAGGGAACGCGCCAGGGTGCTTGCAGCCGGCTCCCGGGAAGGAAAAAAAAAAAAGCGCGCGCTTTCTTCAGCGGTCTTAAAGAGACAGGAGCCCAGCGGAGGAGCCGGATCGCCCCAGCACACTCAGCCCAGCAGGCTGGGAGTCCTGGGGAGTTTCAGACGCCTTAGCTGGCGACTGAGGAAGCGTAGCCATACTTAACACTTCTCACTGAGATCAACAGCCTCCTATCGTTCCCACCCCTGCCAGAGCGATAAAGGGCCCTGCGGAGCGGCACAGTCACAGCTGTGGAATAGTGGGGCAATAGCGCCACCTAGAGCATTCCCACAGAATCTACGTCCGGTGGGCATTTTTTTGTTTTGTTTTTGTTTGTTTTTGTTTTTTCTTTTCTTTCTTTCTTTCTTTCTTTTTTTCTCTTTTTTTTCTCTTTTTTTTTTCTTCTCTTTTTAAAGTCTTAAAGAGCCCAGCTGACATACGTGGCAACTATCAGTGACCAAATTATACAGCCATGAAAAGACAGAGGAATATGGTTCAGACCAAAATCAACCAGACAACCCCAGAGAGGGAGTCTGAAGGATGGAAATGCACAACCTCCCTGAAAAAGAATTTAGAATAAAAGTCATAACCATGCTGATGGACCTACAGAGAAATGTGCAAGAGCTGAGGGAGGAAGTGAGGGAACTGAGGAAAGACAATACAGAAATCAGACAAGCGATCGACGGGCTTAACAGCAGAATGGATGAGATGCGAGAGACTGTTAATGGAATAGAAAACAGAGAACAGGAGTACAGAGCAGCTGAGGCAGAGAGAGATAAAAGGATTTCTAGGAATGAAAGAATATTAAGAGAACTGTGTGACCAATCCAAACGGAACAATATTCGCATTATAGGAGTACCAGAGGAAGAAGAGAGAGAAAAAGGGATAGAAAGTGTCTTTGAAGAAATAATTGCTGAAAACTTTCCCTCGCTGGGGAAGGAAGTAGTCTCGCAGTCCACCGAAGCTCATAGATCTCCCAACACAAGGGACCCAAGGAAGACAACACCAAGACACATAATAATTAAGATGGCAAAGATCAAAGATAAAGACAGGGTATTAAAGGCAGCTAGAGAGAGAAAAAAGATCACCTACAAAGGAAAACCCATCAGACTATCATCAGACTTCTCAACAGAAACCTTACAGGCCAGAAGAGAATGGCATGATATATTTAACGTTATGAAACAGAAGGGCCTCGAACCAAGAATATTGTATCCAGCACGATTATCATTTAAATATGATGGAGGGATTAAACAATTTCCAGACAAACGAAAGTTGAGAGAGTTTGCCTCTCATAAACCACCACTACAGGATATCTTAAATGGACTGCTCTAGAGGGAAGTACACCTAAGGCTAAAAAGATGTCACCAGAGAAAATAAAATCATAGCAAAGAAAGCAGACCATCCAAATACTAACTAAAGGCAAAGAATAAAACACCTATTATAGAAAGAATGGAGGAGGAGGAATAAAAAGGGAGAGAAAGAAAGAAACATCAGACTGTGTTTACAATAACTTAACAAGAAAGTTAATTTAGATTGTTAGATAGTAAAGAAGCAACCCTTGAACCCTTGGTAACCACGAATCTAAAGCCAGCAATGGCAATAAGTACATATCTATCAATAATCACCCTAAATGTAAATGGACTGAATGCACCAATCAAAAGACACAGAGTAACAGAATGGATAAAAAAGCAAGACCCATCTATATGCTGCCTACAAGAAACTCACCTCAAATCCAAAGATATACACAGACTAAAAGTGAAGGGATGGAAAAAGATATTTCATGCAAACAACAAAGAGAAAAAAGCAGGTGTTGCAGTACTTGTATCAGACAAAATAGACTTCAAAACGAAGAAAGTAGCAAAAGATAAGGACATTACATAATGATAAAGGGGTCAGTCCAACAAGAAGATATAACCATTATAAATATATATGCACCCAACACAGGAGCGCCAGCATATGTGAGACAAATACTAACAGAATTAAAGGAGGAAATAGACAGCAATGCATTCATCTTAGGAGACTTCAACACACCACTCACTCCAGAGGACAGATCAACCAGACAGAAAATAAGTAAAGACACAGAGGCACTGAACAACACACTAGAACAGATGGACCTAACAGACATCTACAGAACTCTACACCCAAAAGCAACAGGATACACATTCTTCTCAAGTGCACATGGAACATTTTCCAGAATAGACCACATACTAGGCCACAAAAAGAACCTCAGTAATTTCAAAAATATTGCAATCCTACCAACCAACTTCTCAGATCACCAAGGTATAAAACTAGAAATAAATTTTAGAAAGAAATCAAAAAGGCTCACAAATACATGGAGACTTAACAACACTCTCCTAATTAATCAATGGGTTAATGACCAAATCAAAACAGAAATCAAAGAATATATGGAGACTAATGACAACAACAACACAAAGCCACAACTTCTGTGGGACGCAGCAAAGGCAGTTCTAAGAGGAAAGTATATTGCAATCCAGGCCTATTTAAAGAAGGAAGAACATTCCCAAATGAATAGTCTAAAGACACAATTACAGAAATTGGAAAAAGAAGAACAAATGAGGCCCAAAGTCACCAGAAGGAGGGACATAATAAAGATTAGAGAAGAAATAAATAAAATTGAGAAGAATAAAACAATAGAAAAAATCAATAAAACCAAGAGCTGGTTCTTTGAAAAAATAAACAAAATAGATAAACCCCTAGCCAGACTCATTAAGAGAAAAAGAGAATCTACACACATAAACACAATCAGAAATGAGAAAGGAAAAATCACGACAGACCCCACAGAAATACAAAGAATCATAAGAGAATATTATGAGAACCTATATGCTAACAAGCTGGAAAACAAGAAGAAATGGACAACTTCTTAGAAAAATACAACCTTGCAAGACTGACCAAGCAAGAAACAGAAAAACTAAACAGACCGATCACCAGCGACAAAATCGAATTGGTAATCAAAAAACTACCCAAGAACAAAACCCCCGGGCCTGATGGATTCACCTCTGAATTCTCCCAGACATATAGAGAAGAAATAACACCGATAGAAGAGGACGGAATACTTCCAAACTCATTCTATGAAGCCAGCATCACTCTAATACCAAAACCGGGCAAAGACCTCACCAAAAAAGAAAATTACAGACCAATATCCCTGATGAACGTAGATGCAAAAATACTCAACAAAATATTAGCAAACCGAATTCAAAAATACATCAAGAGGATCATACACCATGATCAAGTGGGATTCATCCCAGGGATGCAAGGATGGTACAACATTCGAAAATCCATCAACATCATCCACCACATCAACAAAATGAAGAACAAAAACCACATGATCATCTCCATAGATGCTGAAAAAGCATTTGACAAAATTCAGCATCCATTCATGATTAAAACTCTCAACATAATGGGTATAGACGGCAAATACCTCAACATCATAAAGGCTATATATGACAAACCCACAGCTAACATCATACTTAATGGCGAGGCGCTGAAAGCTTTTCATCTAAGATCGGGAACAAGACAGGGATGCCCACTCTCTCCACTGTTATTCAACATAGTACTGGAGGTCCTAGCCACAGCAATCAGACAAAACAAAGACATACAAGGCATCCAGATTGGTAAAGAAGAAGTCAAATTATCACTATTTGCAGATGACATGATACTGTACATAAAAAACCCTAAAGACTCCATTCCAAAACTACTAGAACTAATATCTGAATTCAGCAAAGTTGCAGGATACAAAATTAACACACAGAAATCTGTTGCTTTCCTATACACTAATGATGAACTAACAGAAAGAGAAATCAGAAAAACAATTCCATTCACAATTGCATCAAAAAGAATAAAATACCTAGGAATAAACCTAACGAAGGAAGTGAAAGACCTGTACTCTGAAAACTACAAGACACTCCTAAGAGAAATTAAAGAGGACACTAACAAATGGAAATGCATCCCATGCTCTTGGCTAGGAAGAATAAATATTGTCAAAATGGCTATACTATCTAAAGCAATCTACAGATTCAATGCAATCCCTATCAAACTACCAACAGCTTTCTTCAATGAACTGGAACAAATAATTCTAAAATTCATATGGAACCACAAAAGACCCCGAATAGCCAAAGCAATCCTGAGAAGGAGGAATAAAACAGGGGGAATTACACTCCCTGACTTCAAGCTCTACTACAAAGCCACAGTAATCAAGACAATTTGGTATTGGCACAAAAACAGACCCACAGACCAGTGGAACAGAATAGAAAATCCAAACATTAACCCAAACATATACAGTCAATTAATATTTGATAAAAGTGCCTTGGATATACAATGGGGAGATGACAGCCTCTTCAGCAGCTGGTGTTGGAAAAACTGGACAGCTACATGTAAGAGAATCAAACTGGACTACTGTCTAGCCCCATACACAAAGGTAAACTCAAGGTGGATCAAAGACCTGAATGTAAGTCATGAAACCATAAAACTCTTAGAAAAAAACATAGGCAAAAATCTCTTGGACATAAACATGAGCAACTTCTTCATGAACATATCTCCCCGGCAAGGGAAACAAAAGCAAAAATGAACAAGTGGGACTATATCAAGCTGAAAAGCTTCTGTACAGCAAAGGACACCATCAGTAGAACAAAAAGACATCCTACAGTATGGGAGAATATATTCATTAAAAACGTATCTGATAAAGGGTTGACATCCAAAATATATAAAGAACTCATGCACCTTAACAAGCAGAAAGCAAATAATCCTTTTAAGAAATGGGCAGAGGACATGAATAGACACTTCTCCAAAGAAGAAATTCAGATGGCCAACAGGCACATGAAAAGATGCTCCACATTGCTAATCATCAGAGAAATGCAGATTAAAACCACAATGAGATATCACCTCACACCAATGAGGATGGCCAACATCCAAAACACAAACAACAACAAATGTTGGCGAGGATGTGGAGAAAAGGGAACCCTCCTACACTGCTGGTGGGACTGCAAATTAGTTCAACCATTGTGGAAAGCAGTATGGAGGTTCCTCCAAAAACTCAAAATAGAAATACCATTTGACCCAGGAATTCCACTCCTAGGAATTTACCCTAAGAATGCAGCAGCCCAATTTGAAAAGGACAGATGCACCCCTATGTTTATTGCAGCACTATTTACAATAGCCAAGAAATGGAAGCAACCTAAGTGTCCATCAGTAGAAGAATGGATAAAGATGTGGTACATATACACAATGGAATATTATTCAGCCATAAGAAGAAAACAAATCCTACCATTTGCAACAACATGGATCGAGCTAGAGGGTATTACGCTCAGTGAAATAAGCCAAGCCGAAAAAGACAAGTATCAAATGATTTCACTCATATGTGGAATATAAGAACAAAGAAAAAATACTGAAGGAACAAAACAGCAGCAGACTCACAGAACCCAAGAACGGACTAATAGTTACCAAAGGGAAAGGGACTGGGGATAATGAGCGGGAAGGGAGGGATAAGAGGGAAAAGGGGGCATTACAATTAGCAGATATAATGTTGGGGGGGCACGGGGAGGGCAGGACAACTCAGAGAAGACCAGTAGTGATTCTATAGCATCTCATTACACTGATGGACAGTGACTGTAATGGGGTTGGTGGGGGGGACCTGATGAAGGGGTAGTTTAATGACCGTAATATTTCACATTTAATTGTAGATTAATGATAATAAAATAAAAGAAAAGAAAAGAAGAAAAAATTACATAAAATTTTAGCATACAGAATCCAACAAAATATAAAAAGGACAATAGGCCCTGACCAAGTACAGTTTATCTCAGGAATACAAGGTTAGTTTAACATTTGAAAAAAAATAAGTAAATCAGTGAATGTAAGTCATGTTAAAAGTCTTTTAAAAAATTCCCTTAAAATTATAGGAAAAAGCAACAAAAGACAATATCTACTTTTCATGTAAAACAAAAATAAAAAATATCTCACCTGTCAAAGCAATGTACGAACAGAATGGAACTTCCTAAACCTGATAAAGGGCTTCTACAAAAAAATATACAACTAACATCATACCATCATAGCTAATGAAAAAATGAATGCTTCTCCCTAAGATTAGGTACAGGGCAAGAGGCCTGCTCTCCTCACTTCTATGTAACACTAAGTAGAGGCTCTAACCAGGACACTACAGCAATAAATAATTAAATAAACGGCATTCTCACTGAAAAGATGTAAAATTGTCTATGTTTACATGTAACATGATCACCTACGTAGAAAATCTAATGGCAACTACAAAGAACCTATTAGAACTAATAAATAGTTCAGCAAGACTGCAGGACACATAAGTACACAAGTAGCAAAAGCCAGAAGTTGAAATGTAAAAAGATAGTATCTTTTATCATAGTATCGAAATATATGCAATTACCTACACATACTCTGACAAAGATGTGCAAGATATATCTACTGAAAGATACAAAACACTGCTGAGAAAAATTAGGGAAGACTTTATTAAATGAACAGATATACTATGGTCATGGGTCAGAAGTCAGTATTTAAAATGCTAACTCTCCCCTAAATTAATGTATAAATAGATTCAATGAAATTCCAACTAAAATCTAAACAGGACTTTATTTTGAAATTGACAAAATGACTGTAAAATTAATATGGAAATGTAACAGACCCAGAAGAACCAAAACAACTTGTAAAGTTGAAGGACTTTATATACACTACCTACCTCCAGTACTTATTACATAGCTACAGTCATCAAGACACTGTGGCATTGGCATTAAAATAGGCAAAGAGATTAATAGAGCAAAATAAAACATCCAAAAACAGTCCCACACATAGTGACAGTAAACTGATTTTGACCAATGGAGCAAAAGCAATTCAGTGGAGAAAGGATAGGCTTTTTGGCAAATGATGTGGGCACAACTGAGACCTTATGCAAAAAAAATGAACTTTGTTCCTTTATCTGGTGCTCCAGATTAACTTAAATTAACTTAAAATGGATTGTGGATTTAATACAAAACCCAAAACAGTAAAGCTTCTTGTAAAAAAATAAAAATACAAAATATGGGAGACCTCAGGCTTGGCATGATTTCTTAGACAGGATACCAAAACCATGATCCAGAATAGAATAAACTGATAAAATAGACATCAAAATTACAAACTGATAAATTTGGCTTCATCAAAACTGAGAACAATGCTTTTCAAAAGTTACTGTGAAGAAAAATGAAGACAAGCCATGAAATGGGGAGAAAATATTTGCAAATCACAGATGTGATAAAGAACTTGTAATGAGATATAAAAACCTCTCAAAACTCAAGGAAACAAACAACCCATTTTTTTAATGAGGAGGACAAAAGATTTAATATTTACCCAAGAACATATATAAAATATACATGGGCAAATAAGCACAGATCAGAAGGGTGAAATTATCAGTTATTAGGGAAATGCACGTTAAAACCACATGAGACAGGACTTCACATTTTTAGAATGGCTAAAATTAAAGTGTGACCACACCAAGTGTTGAAGAAGCTGGAAGTTTCAAACACCGCTGAGAGGAATGTAAACAGCATAACCACTTTCAAATACAGTTTGGCTGTTTCTTAACACATTAGACATACACCTACCATGTCCAGTCATTCCATTTCTAGGTATTTAACCAAGAGAAATGAAAGCCTATATCCATACAGAGAAATGTGTGCATACAAATATCCATTGCAGTTTTATTTGTAGTAGCCAAAAAGCAGCAAATAATCCAAAAATCCATCAACAGGTAAATGGATAAACCAAGTATGGGAAAGTCAAACAATGGAATACTATTCAACAAAAAAAGGACTGAACTATGTATGCACACCCAACATGGATGACTCAAACTGATTATCTTAAGTAAAGGCAGACACACAAAAAAGATACATATTGTATGACACCACAGGAGGGAGGGTTAACATAGGGGCCCAAGAAATCTCTGGATTCATTAAAAATGTCCTTTACCTTAACGGTGATGATGGTTTCATGGATATACACATATGTCAAAATCTCTCAAAGTAGACACTTTAAGTAAGTACAGTTTATTCTATGTCAAGTATACCTCAGTAAAACTGTGGAAAAACATCACAGTTGAGAATGCCTTGTATTCTCATTGATACCTTGAGTGCTATATTCTCTTTACTCCTTACCTTCAATCAATAATTAATTCCTAACCATCCTGTTCTAGCCTCTCTCCAGTCCCATAATTATTATGCTAACCCATCTCTCATGTGTGTTACAATATCCTCTCTCCAGTCTTCACCACTGCAGTTCATTCTTCACCCTACAGCCGGAATTAATGTTCTAATCCACATCTAAGAATGTCAACTTCAGTAGCTCCTGACTGCTCTGGAGACACATTTCAAACTCCCTTAACATGACCATCTAACCCTCCTTGATCTGGCCCTTTCACCCTCCCCAGCCTCCTTTCTGGTGATTTCCCACCTTACCCTTTCCTGTCCAGCCAAACTAATCAACAGTGTGCCAGGCTTATATAGTTTTGCCCATGCTGTTCCCAGATCAGATAATCGCCTCCCTTTTGTCTTTTCTCACTTATACTGAGGCTTTGTAACTCAGCTCGTGTAGTACCTCCTCCAGGAAGTTTTCCCTGAAACCATGGTGGGTCATTTGCCTTTCTCTCAACTCCAGAGAATCTTCTGCATACCTGGTCACAGCAGTAAGCTATCACATTATCTCCCTCATCAGACTAGATATAAACTGACTGGGTAAAAGCTTGAAAGCAGAGACCAAGTCTAGTTCATCTTTATTTTCCCAGAGCCTACAACAGTGCCAGGCCCAGAATATATGCCACAAGATTCGTGAGCAAATGAACTGAAAAACTGGTTTGGATGGCCTCCTCTGACACCACCTGAGTGGATTCTATATTCCACTTTTTAAAATGATGTGCAGGTGAGAGGTTAAATGATCTCTGTAGTACATTCTGGCAAAATAATTATTCCAAACTTATTTCAAATCCCTGGGATGCAGGGTCGTGGAAGGCAACACTCTGGCTGAGAGTTGAAGGGCAAGATTCATTACCTCAAATTGTTTTCAAAACCAGCGGGTAATTGACTGTGATTTGAACTAAGTGAAAGGTTAGGGAAAGGGAACCAGATTCCAGGAAAAGACAAGGCCCACAGCAAAAATTAATATGGCCTGGAAGAAGGCCCAGTCTCCTCCCAGTAAACTGCTTAATTTTATCCAGAAAGACACAGATCTCCACCCTCTGGGTTCTTCCCTTCTCCCAATACACATGTTTTGACTTCCAAATTCAGCCAGGGAGGCTCCCAAACTTCCTCCTCCTCAAAATCGATCCCCAGGCCTTTGTCACCTCCTCCAGTCTGTTCCCCCAGTCATCCTTATTAACAGCCCCCTGAGCCTCCTCTAGGAAGTCTTCTTCAGCAGGTTCTTCCAAAAGCCAGGCCAGTGGCCATTATCAGATCAAGAGCCAGGCAGAGGGCCTCATTAACAGGAGACTCCCAGAAGACCAAGAGGTAGTCAGAAAGCTGGAAGACCCAGCTGGCAATTTTTTAAAAATTAGCATATACACTTGGTGGATCATACATAAGAGGGGAAAAGCAAGCCAAGCAAAACAAAACTCTACCATCCAAATAAGAGCCACAAACTAGAGCACTTGCCGGTCTTATTGATTTGCAGTTCAAAAGCATAATCACTTCTTCCCTCCTGATCTATTTTAAAAACTAACCCAATGATGACAGCTATTCCATATTGTGGCAATGTCTGATCCTTTAATTTAGGAACAATATTAGTTAAGACATGAGAAGTA
>JAVSCE010020694.1:0-12603 GCA_032199065.1 Smutsia gigantea
GTTTCAGCTCTTGCCATAGCTCTAGTAAGGTCCTATTTGACTTCCCATCTAATTTTCTTCCTTCTGCTCCTGCCCATATTAAATCAACCCACATGTGGGTCCTCGTAACCTTCATGGGGCCCTTGTAAATTCTTCTTGTGAGTAACAGGTCTTATTTCTTTCCGGATTCTTGTTGCTTCAGCCTCTCCTAAGTCTGCTACTTTACATGTCACCTCGCTTATGGGATGCCCTAAGTGAAGGGAAAGAATGGCCACTAGAGACCCAAAGAGGGGTGTAGGAGCCATTTGAAGTACAATATTTCTCATCCCAGTAGTGAAAATCTCTTCATCTGGCCCATAATTCTCTGGACTATAGATGGCATTTCTCATGCCTAGCTCTCATAACACCTGTTGGAGTTCAGCATATGCGTGCCATCTAACAGGAGAGGATGGTAGATCACCCAGATTGGACCACACAGCACAAAGAGAAGCCATAAGCCAATCGAGAAGGGAGTGACTCCCTGGGGTCTAATGTGCATTTTGTAATCACTGCCTCAAGGCAGGCTGCACTGTCAGGGAAGACAGCTTTCCCATCTCTGATCCTGACAGAACAATTCCATCCACCTCTAAGTCCCACAGACACAGGAGCCAAGCTGATATTGACTCTGAGGGCTTTTACCTAAACGGGGAGCCCAAATCCACCAGCTCAGCCGGAGTATAGGGGTGGACCATAGAGTGCTCCATGACCTGGGGAGGAGGCTGCTCCTCTCCTTGGGGAACCTTCAGCTACTGCATCTTTATTTTCTTTACAACCACTGGGGGTGCTTTCAATACAGGAGGGGCTGGTGCCTCTGGCACCACCTCTTCATCCTTCCCCAGATCCTCCATTTCTGGGGTTAATGCCACCTTTCTCTCCCCTCCCCCGAGTGCCTCCTTTGCTACAACTTTATCTTTTCTACTGTGCCTTGCAGCAAGCTACCTCACTTTTCAGAAGGTCTCTTACCTTCAGCTCAATGCTTTGCAGCTGACCTTCTCGTACCATCTCCACCTGTGCTTCCCTCAGGAGTTGGTCTTTTTCCTTGATGGCCTCTTCCTCCTTCAGAACACCTGGCAGCACTGCCGTCTCATCTCCAAGGGCACCGTGCTGCCAGTGCTCTTGTATCAATGCCATCTCTTTCTTCAGGGAATCCACAAAAGTGTGCAGCTCGCGTTCTTGTGCCATCTCCTCTCGCATCAGTGCCATTTCCTTCCTTAGGGAATCCACAGAAGTTTCAGCTCGTGTTCTCGTGCCACCATTTCTTGGGTCTCCTCTGTAGCCCTTTTTAATACTGTGAGAAGCAGCCAACCCATAGTCCTTGCTGCCTCACGGGCACTCTGTTTCTCAAAGTATATACTTACTATATATGAAGGGCCTCCATTACTGCCTCAGGTATCACCTCCACTTGCCTCCAGTCCTGATGTTGGGCCCATTCCTCTAGGAGGCAAGCCACGTCAGACCACATACCCATTGGGGAACAATCCACTGTCTCCCCATTCACAGGGGCAGTCTGCTGAAGCATCACTCCCATTCTTCCTTGGTCAGCAATGAACGCTGCTGATTTCCGCCAATTGTCTTGCCAATGGGTTTCAGCCCCAGGCAAGTTCGCTATGGATTCAATGTGACCAATGAAATTGACAGCAAAACATTCTTTGGGGTGAAAGGGTTTATTACCCTGCTTGTTCTCCTGGTGGTAGATCGAGCACTTGCGTTTCTGCCTCTGCCTGGAGCACTGGGCCGAGCTCTCTATATAGCACAATAATAGCTTATTGCCTAAAGGTGTGGAAGCAGTAGCCTAGCAACAGGCCAGTTACATCATCAGGTGGTTTAAGTTCAGTGAGGATCCTGGCCATAGGAACCCCAACTTCCCTTCCCCACACTCCACCCCTCCAGGATTCTCACCTGACAATCTACACACATCCAATCTTCCGCAATATTCCCTGTGCGAGAAAGCTGGAGCACTGTAACCAGATTCCACAATAGCAACAGAGGATAACAACAACTTGGAGATAATAACAAAATTAAGATACAACAAGATTTTGATACAGGTAACAAAAATTATAATAATCTTCAAGCCAGAGGAGGTTCCTAATAACAAAAAATTACAATAATCCTCAAGCCAGAGGAAGTTCCCAATCTACAAAGACTTTAGGGGTGATAAGACACATGTTTTAATGAAACCAACATAGGCAAATCTTGTCCATCAGGTAGGATGCACGCAAGACAGTGGTCCTGTGATAGGACTATAGCAGGAAGGGGGTCCCTTCCAGGTCTAGTATACCATACTTTTACTCCTTTCCACTTTGGGGTTACTGAAGGGTCTATATATAGTGCTACTGGGGGTGCATGCACTGGCCATAATGATAAAACAAAACTCCCCAGTAAGATACTCCTACCTTCTGGCCATTCAGGATATACTACTGTGACCTTTGGCGGCCACTCTGTTGGTATTCCAGGAATACACAGGAGGCCAGCTTCCAGGCCTTGTCCCCAAGGTGCTGGGAGAGCCAGCCATCATTGGTCCTTGTGTCAAAAGGTCCAAGGCCACGTCCACTCAATGGATTCTCCAGGGTTCAGTGCAGTTGATGCTGGCAGCAAGATGTTATTCTGGTGGCCGAAACTCAGCTTCCATGATTCTTCCTTCGTTTCTACTTGCAGTTGTATAGGGGAGGCAGCCATATGTATTAACATGTCTACAGGGCTCAGGGCTCCGTTTTGGGGTCTCTTGTTCAAACACCATAGCATGGTCCATAAGCGGGTTGACCATCCCCGCAGACTATTGGTATCTGACATTAGTCCCGATTTTAACAAGCCATTGTGCCTCTCTATGATGCTTGCTGTGGTAGGATTGTATGGCACATGAAACTTCCATTTGATTCCCAGCTGTCACACCCATTCTTGCAGTGTATGTCCAGTAAAATGGGTGCCCTGATCACTCTCAATTACCTGTGGTTGGCCATAGGTGGCAAAGAGATGCTCCAGGACTCTTTTTGTCATCTGGTGGTCTGCACAACACATAGGAAAAGCAACCAGAAGTCTAGTAGCTGTGTCCACAGAAGTCATAGCATACCGATATCCTTCTGACATAGGTAGAGGACTAATATGCTCTATCTGCCACCTGACGAGGGGTGTAGGCCCCTTAGCTATTGTCCCATGTTGCTGTGGAACTCGATGTAAGTTCCTTTTGTGACAAAAGACACACTCCTGCCAGGCTCTACTAACTTCTTCAAAGGTCAAGGTAAGCCCCACCAATGGACTACAGCCCACATTGTCTTTTGTCCCGCATGCAACAACCGTTGATGTAACCATTGGGATACATCAGAAGCAGGCTTTCCTTCTAACCAATGTCTGGGCCAATTTAGAAGACCCAGAAACTCTGTAGCAATGCTACAGTTGTAGGGGTAGGAATGGCCTGGACTTTATCTATAACTTCTTCTGGTATAACTTTGGTTATAACCACCTATCCTATCTTGGGATGGGTATGAGACTGGACCCAAAAGCCAAGGAGTGGTGTGGCACAAATGCCTACACTATTCAAGTGGTGTGTTTACCTACAGCAGCATAGTGCCCTCTCTAGCAACTTCCGTTTGCTTTTCCTACCCATTGTGCAGACCAGCAAATGACCAAAAGAGGCCTGGGGCGTCTCTTTACCACAGGTAATTGAAAGTGATCAGGGCACCCATTTTACTGGACATACAGTGCAAGAATGGGTGTGACAGCTGGGAATCAAATGGAAGTTTCATGTGCCATACAATCCTCCTGCAGTAGGCATCATAGAGAGGCACAATGGCTTGTTAAAATCCTAACTAAAGTCAGATACCAATAGTCTGCAGGGTTGATCAGTCCACTTACGGACCGTGCTATGGCGTTTGAACCAGAGGCCCCAAAAGGAAGCCCTGACCCCTGTAGACATGTTAACACATATGGCTGCCTCCCCTATACAACTGCAAGTAGAAACGAAGGAAGAATCATGGAAGCTGAGGTTCGGCCACCAGAATAATATCTTGCTTCCAGCACCAACTGCACTGAACCCTGGAGATTCCATTGAGTGTATGTGGCCTTGGACCTTTCGACACAAGGACCAATGATGGCTGGCTCTCCCGGCACCTTGGGGATAAGGCCTGAAAGCTGGCCTCCTGTGTATTCCTGGAATAACAGCAGAGTGGCCCCCAAAGGTCACAGTAGTATATCCTGAATGGCCAGAAGGTAGGAGCATCTTACCGGGAAGTTTTGTTTTATCATTATGGCCAGTGCATGCACCTCCAGTAGCACTATATATAGACCTTTCAGTAACCCCCACAGGGAAAGAGTAAAAGTATGGTATACTAGACCTGGAAGGGACCCCCTTCCTGCTAAAATCCTATCACAGGACCACTGTCTTGCATGCATCCTACCTGATGGACAAGATTTGCCTATGTTGGTGTCATTAAAACATTTGTTGTATTGCCCCTAAGATCTGTGGATTAGGAACCTCCTCTGGCCTAAGGATTATTATAATTTTTGTTACCTGTATCAATATCTTGTTGTACCTTAATTTTTGTTATTATCTCTAAGTTGTTGTTATCCACTGTTGCTGTTGTGGAATCTGGTTACAGTGCTCCAGCTTTCTTGCATGGGGACCATTGCAGAAGATTGAAAGCATGTAGATTGTAAGGAGAGAATTCTGGAGGGGTGGAGTGTGGGGAAGTTGGGGTTCCTATGGCCAGGATCCTCATTGAACTTAAACCACCTGATGATGTAACTGGCCTGTTGCTAGGCTACTGCTTCCACACCTTTAGGCAATAAGCTATTATTGCACTATATAGAGAGATTGGCCTAGTCCAGTGTTCTTGGCAGAGGCAGAGACGCTAGTGTTTGACTTACTGCTGGGAGAACAAGCCGGGTAATAAACCCTTTCATCCCAAAGAACGTTTTGCTTTCAACTTCATTGGTCACATTGAATCCATAGTGAACTTGCCCGGGGCTGAAACCCATTGGCAAGATGGCTGGTTTAAACATTTGTGCACAGGTTTTGTGTGGGCATTGTTTTCAGATCAGTTGTGTCAATACCTGGTAGCATGATTGCTGGATTGTATGGTAAAACTATGTTCAGCTTTGTAAGAAACTGCCAAACTGTTTTCAAAGCTGTTGTACCATTTTGTATTCCCACCATCAGTAAATGGATGAATGAGATTCCTTGTTGCTCTGCATCCTTGCCAGAAATTAGTGTTGTCAGGTGTGGGGAAAAATGAAGTTCCTATGGCCAGGATCCTTACCTAAAAAGCTAAACTACTCGATGATGTAATTGGCCTACTGCTAGGCTACTGCTTCCATACCAGTAGGCAATAAGCTATTATTGACTGAGTCACTATATAAAGAGCTGTGCCCAGTGCTCTAGGCAGAGGCAGAAATGAAGGAGGATTACAGACCTGCAGACTGTTGGATGCAGATGTAATTCTATTGCTCGGTCTAACACTGGGAGAACAAGCCAGGTAATAAACACTTTTACCCCAAGAATGTTCAATTGTCATTTTTCAGTCTCACTGAATCAATAGTGAACTTTCCCTGGGGCTGAAACCCATTGGCAAGACATCAGGTTTTTCTGTTTTTTTGTTTTTGATGCTCTAATACATGTGTACAATGTCTCACTGAACTTACCTCACTGAACAAATGGTTTTCTATTCCTTCCTTGCAGGAAATCAAACTATATTGCTGATCTGAAGGCATGCATGATAGGAGGAGAAGAAGAATTTACTCAAATATTATTTGGCAATTTTCCTGTAAACAGGACAATAGCAATGATTGCCCAAGTAGTAATGGGCCTGTGCAAATGTTTTCAGAGCACCTCATTTCTCCTTGAAGTGTCCTTCAGAGGCACATAAGTAGTTTACGGGAATAAGGAGCACCATGATATTCTCTAAAAATCCTGGTCTATTACTATTATGATAGGCACAGGCTGAGAAGTTGGAGATACATTTTCTTTTTCCTGGAGATTAATCAGTCTCACTGCATCAGCTCATTTTAGCATACAAAGACTTACCAAGCCACTTCTGGGTATCCTTTTAGTCTCTCTTTTAGCTCCTTGTCTAACACTGAACTGTGGCAGTAGCCACAGATTTCAGAAAGCATAAGTATGAAGAATGTAGAAGGAGAAGAGGTCTGTGAAACCCTCTAGATATGAGACAGCACATTTTGCAGTGCCAAGGGTATATTGGTCCCACCCCCTTACCGAATGCACCAATGAGAATACCACCAGGGAAACTACAGTCAAGTGAACAAAAATTAAATCAACTCAAAGGAAGGTAGTTGGTAGGTTGGGAAAAAGACTTCCATTCAGGACAGAATGGCATATTTCATGTTCCCTGCTTGCCTCCACCAGGCAACTGTGACTTTATACTCCTAGTTGTTCTGTTTCTATGATCTCTCCCTCTGATCTATTTTCTTATAAGTTACTGCTGGTGAAGTCATGTCACTTTCCTGCTTAAATACTCTTAATAGCTCTCCACTGTCTTCAGGACAAACATCAATCTCTGTGTTTTACCTCCAAAACTCACTACAGTCTAGCCTTAAATTATTACTGCAGTCTGTATCTCCTATGTTTCTCTTTCTCATTTATTCACCACCTCGAACTCTAGACAGAATGGGGAGATTACTTGAATATGCCCCATGCTTTCCTATGTGTTTATGTGCCACAGTGTTGCCATTTCAAATGCCCTCCATTCCCTCTCCAATCCCCAAATCTGTATTCCCACCCATCCTTCTTGGTCTAGTTCATAACCTATTTATTCTATGAAGTCTTCCTTGACTCTCCCAGTTACAAGGAACAAATTCCTTCACATTCTCCTCAGAATTTATGTTTTTTATTCTTTTCTCACAACATTTTGCTTTATACTATGTATTAGAGTTCACTTAATATAATGCTGTTTTTTTATTATTTCTTGTGTTTATTAAGCAATTTTGTCTTTCTTATCTCCCTGCTCCCCAGTTTCATGTGCCTACTTGCTCAACCTGACGAAGGAGGACAGGAAAGTTGGGCTGATGATCAGCCATTGCTTAATAAGTTTGCCATTCTTGCATGGTGAACACTGCCTATGTTTCTTTCCAGTTCACCCTAGCCAATCAACCCAAATAGCTGAGAGTTGGCTGATACTTTATATTTTACCTGTACAACAAAAAAGAAATGTTATTTGAAAGGAGAGATCTCTATTACTTACTCCATACCATCCATTCAAATGTATGCTTATATATGTCAATCAGTTTAATAAAATCAAGGCCTTAATTAAAGATATTATGCTTTAAAGATGGAATTCTAGAAACTAGCTGGGAGAAAAGGGAAAGATCTGGGGGAAAGCTGGCCCTTTTGGCACACTAAAATCACAGGACCTATAAAAGTCATTCAGTACATTTTTCCTTAATGTAAAGCATACCTAGTTTGTCTCTCCATGGTCTGGGCTGCCTTTGAGATTGGAAATCCAGTTTCCTCTGCCTAAACTGCTGGCTTAGCACTATTGAGGGGAATTTTCAAAAAGGCAAGCCAAGACAATCTGTGCATTAGATATTCTTTTTGACTTATTTATAATACTGGCTCCCCACTTGAATCAAAATCACTGGTTCCACTTGAATCAAACATTCTGAGAACTGCACAGGGGGTGCCAGATTCTTTTGGGCCAAATGAGGTGGTTAGGAAGTATTTTGCTCCTAAAGTAAGGGCTGAACCCCACACTTGAACTCACTCCCTTCCACCTCCCATTCTGCATCCTATGCTGTATCCATAAACTTTCAATTTCCTTTCTTGCCAGTATTCTGAGCCAGTACATTTGGGATATAATCCAGGAAAATGTATTCTACCAAGCTTTCCAGGTGGTTCTAACATATTACAAAGTTTAGCAATCATTGATATAATGGAACATCCTCATTTAACAGATGAGGAAACTGGAACCTGAAGCAGGAAGTGACTTGCCTAAAGAAGCAGAGTCAAAACTAACTGCTTTACTCTCAATAAAGTGCTCTTTTCACTTTACTAGGACACCACTACCAATGTATATATATAGTGGTGATATGAAAAATAATCAACACTCAGTAAGGAACAGTCAGAAGTGAGACCTAAACAATTAGAACACATGCCTGACCAATCCAAATGAATACCAGACACGAAAATCTGGTATGGCTTTATTGGTGTACAACTGGCTGAACATCAACTGTAAATATTGCTTGAAGGGATTCATTTGAATTAATAAATTAGAGTGATAAGGAATTAGATTTCTTCTCAAAAAAAGGTAGATCTAACATGGAAATCTGTCTAATATGTAAATGAACTACTTTGTTAAGTGACGAGATGCCCATCATTAAAAGCATTCTAGCTGCATGAGTACCTGAAAGATGTCAGGAATGCTACATAAAAGATAGTTATATCACTTAGATATTGGAATAGCTTCTATGATCTCTTCCAGCTGGAACATCTGTAAAATAAAACAATCTTAGCTAACATAATAAATTGCTTATATTAAGAAAAATTATTCCAGGTGTTTCCAGGTCCTATGGCAATAGCTATAGGGTATATCTTATTTCTTTGAATCATGTGTGATTTTTGCTCAAATCATGGCATTTGTGTTAGCAAAACAGACTCCCTTAATCATGTCTCCATGTTGAATTCAATTAAAAAATAATTCCAGTGAAAATGAATGTGATCAAAGGAGCATAACAGGCTATCATTGGTATATAAATACTGGTTGCAAATATGGTTTGTAAAGATATCCTGTGTTCATGGATCAGAAGAAATAAAATTGTTAAAATGTCCATACTACTCAAAACCATTTATAGATTCAATGCAATACCTATTAAGATTCCAATGGTATTTTTTACAGAAATGGAAAAAGCAATTCTAAAATTCATGTGGAACCACAAAGACCCCTAATAGCCAAGTCAATCTTGAGAAAGAATAACAAAGCTGGAGGCATCACATGTCCTGATCTCAAGCAATATTACACAGCTCTAATAGTCAAACAGTAGAGTACTGGCATAAAAAAGTACACATAGACAAATTGAATGAATCAAAAAGCCAGAAACAATAGCCCATGCCTAGATGGTTAACTAATATTTGAAAAGGGAGCCAAGAATACTCAATGAGGAAAAGACAGTCTCTTCAATAAATAGTGTTAGGAAAACTGGATATTCACATGCAAAAGAATGAAACTAGACTCCAATTTTACACCACTCACAAAAATTAACTTGAAATGGATTAAAGACTTAAATGTAAGAATTGAAACCATAAAATTCCTAGAAGAAAACATAGGGAGAAATCTCCTTGACATTCCTCTTGGCAATAATTTTTTGGATATGACACCAAAAGCACAAGAAGTAAAAGCAAAAATAAACAAATGGGACTATATCAATTAAAGAGCTTCTGCACATCAAAAGAAATGGTCAACAAAAGGAAAAGGAACCAATGGAATGGGAGAAAATATTTGCAAACCACTATCTGATAAGGGCTTAATATAAAAAATATATAGGGAACTCATATAACTCAATAACAAATTTGATTTAAAAATGGGCAAAGGGCCCAAAAAGATATTCTTCCAAAGAAGATATACATATGGCCAAAAGGTACATGAAAAGGTGCTCGACATTATTAATCATGAGAGAAACACAAATCAAAACCACAATGAGGTATCCCCTCACACCTGTTAAGATGGCTATTATCAATAAGACAAGAGATAACACACAGACTCCAAGAAGGGACTAGCAGTTACCAAAGGGGAGGGGTGGGGGAGGGCGGGTGGGGAGGGAGGGAGAAGGGGATTGTGGGGTATCATGATTAGTGCACATGGTGTGTGGGGGATCATGGGGAAGACAGTGTAGCACAGAGGAGACAAGTAGTGACTGTGTGGCATCTTACTACACTGATGGACAGTGACTTCAGTGGGGTATGGGTGGGACTTAATAATATGGGTGAATGTAGTAACCACAATGTTTTTCATGTGAAACCTTCATAAGAGTGTTTATATCATAAAAATATCAATGATACCTCAATAAAGAAAACAATAGGTGATAGATTGTATGTCTATTCCCCACATAATATAATTATTCCATTCTCTGAGAAACTTTTCTATGAATGTGTTTACAAGTTAGATATACATCCCAAGATGAGGTTCATCCCGAAATGGAGTCCCTCTTGTTCTGCCCTGCCTGCTTCACTCGGGGGAATTTGTTCATTTGGTGACTATTTATTGATCATCTACTATGCGCCACGCATTGTTCTTGGAACTGGGGATACAATGGTGGCCTGGGCAGTTAAGTGTTGTCCTTATGGAGGAGGTTAGAGAAGAAAGATACAATGAATAAGTGAACCTTTGCATGTGTCATGTGATATTGTAGTAGATAAAATAATGCCCCAAACGATGTCCTGCGAATATGTGATTTTACTTGGGGACTTTGCAGATGTGATTAAATGAAGAGAATAAATACGTTGTTTCAAGTGCCTCCCCCCCCAAATACAAGAAATAACAAATGCTGGTGGGATTGTGGAGAAAAGGGAACACCCCTGTACACTGTTGGTGGGGATGTAAATTGGTTCAGCCACTATGAAAAACAGTTTGGAGTTTTCTCAAGAAATGAAAAATAGAACTACCATATGATCTGGCAATCCCACTTGTGGATATATATCCAAAGGAAATGAAATCAGTATCTCTAAGAGGTATGTGCTCTCCCATGTTCAGTGCAGCATTATTCACAGTAGCCAAGATATGGAAACAACCTAAGTGTCTGATGATGGAAGAATGAATAAAGATGTCGTTTATATATACAATGGATTATTCAGCCATGAGAAAAAAGGAAATCCTGCCATTTGCAACAACATGGGTGAGCCTGGAGGGTATTATGCTAAGTGAAATAAGTCAGAGAGAGAAAGACAAATACTGCATCATCTCATTTATATGTGAAAACTAAAAGACTGAACTCATAGAAACAAAGAGTAAAATGGTGGTTGCCTGGGACTGGCACATAGGTGTGTGGGGAGATGTTGGTCAAAGGGTACAAACTTCCACTTATAAATGAATAAGTTCTGAGGATCTAATGTATAGCATGGTAACTGCAGCTAACTGTATTGTATACCTAAAAGTTGCTAAGAGAATAAATCTTAAAAGTCCTCACTACACACACACACAGACACAGGTAACTCTGTGTGGTGACGGATGTGTTAATTATTATTGTGGTAATCATTTTGTAACATATATGTATGTCAAATAATCTTTTGTACACTGTATATTTACAGAATGTTTTATGTCAATTATATCCCAATAAAGCTGGGATGAAAAGAATTTACGGTTTTATTTAACCCCATCAATTGCTTGTTTATCCAAAGCTAATTTCTTTCTTTCTTCAGTCTCAAATACTTGGGAAGAAATTTGTTTCTTAATCACTGTACCAAATTCCAACTCACCCATAGTGGTAGTAATGGTATGACCAGAGAGAGGTTTATACAGAATTATATTTTCCTTTAAAAGTATACACTGACTTCCGGGAAGATGGCGGTGTGAGCAGGGCAGCAGAAATCTCCTCCCAACACTATATTTATCTACGAAAACACAGAAAATACATCTATTCCTAAAAGAGAGACGAGAACACACAGGAAAGCGCACAGCGTGCAGCTACACCCGAGAGGACTCGGCACCCCAAGAGGCGGGTAAGATACGGAGCCGCGACCCGGCGAGACCCGAGCCCTCCCCCACCCCAGCGCACCGGCGGGAGGAGAGGATTCAGAGCCGGGAGGGAGTGGAAGTGCACCCCGCGAAGTAGCCAGCCCCGGTGATCTGCGTGGGGAGCGCTGACCCACATTGCGCAGTGCAGCGGAGATTGGAGAGACAGAGGGGCAGGATCTGAGCGGGGAAGCGCCAGGGTGCTTGCAGCCGGCTCCGGGAAGGAAAAAAAAAAGTGCGCGCTTTCCTCAGCGGTCTTAAAGAGACAGGAGCCCAGCGGAGGAGCCGGATCGCCCCAGCACACTCAGCCCAACAGGCTGGGAGTCCTGGGGAGTTTCAGACACCTTAGCTGGCGACTGAGGAAGCGTAGCCATACTTAACACTTCTCACTGAGATCAACAGCCTCCTATTCGTTCCCACCCTTGCCAGAGCAATAAAGGGCCCTGCAGAGTGGCACAGTCACAGCTGTGGAATAGTGGGGCAATAGCGCCACCTAGAGCATTCCCACAGAATCTACGTCTGGTGGGCATTTTTTTTGTTTTGTTTTTTGTTTTTTGTTTTTGTTTTTGTTTTTTCTTTTCTTTCTTTTTTTCTTTCTTTCCTTTTTTCTTTTTTTTCTTTTTTTCTCTTTTTTTTCTCTCTTTTTTTTTCTTCTCTTTTTAAAGTCTTAAAGAGCCCAGCTGACATACGTGGCAACTATCAGTGACCAAATTTTACAGCCATGAAAAGACAGAGGAATATGGTTCAGACCAAAATCAACCAGACAACCCCAGAGAGGGAGTCTGAAGGGATGGAAATGCACAGCCTCCCTGAAAAAGAATTCAGAATAAAAGTCATAACCATGCTGATGGACCTACAGAGAAATGTGCAAGAGCTGAGGGAGGAAGTGAAGGAACTGAGGAAAGACAATACAGAA
>JAVSCE010020695.1:0-71032 GCA_032199065.1 Smutsia gigantea
GCTGGGCGTCACTGTGGCTGTGATTAGGACAGGAAGAGCATGGTTAGCTTCCCACCCCCTGCCTCTTCCCGAGTTTGGCTGTATCCAAGGGGTGAGGTATCTTTTAGGCATCCCTTTAGGGGACCCTCCACCCTGACCTTCCATCGTCTCACTCGGCCTTTCCCCACCCATCGCCGCGAAGCTATCTCGCTACAATTGTTTCCTTTTCTCTTTGTCGCCCATCTCCCCAGCCCTACCTTTCCCAGCAATCCTATTAGCCGTGGGGTCACAACTGACACAGCCCTGCTCCATGGTGACACCCCACAGTGGGGCAGGGGGCAGCTGTGCGGCCAGAGCAGCTAGATGTGGCTCCGTGCCCTCACCCACCCCCAGGCTCCGCTCAGCTGAAACCCGTGCGTTCATGACAAGCCTTCTGGTCTGTGCCTGGTTAGAGCAGGGACTGCAGATCGCTCCCGGGCTGGGGGGAAATGAGGTCCCAGGACCAGTGCCGAGCAGTCTCTGTTCGTGTAACAGGTTACCTCGGTGTACGGAAACGTCAAGATGCCGATCACACCGGACGTCAGACTAGAGTACCTGGAGGGAGTCACTTCCACGATCCTCAAGTTCAAGCCAGACAGGTGGGGCGAAATGGTGGCCGTGGAAGAGAACAAGGCCCTGTTCACCGAATTCTTCGAGAAGCCGGACATCCTGGTTCTGGTGGTGACGTGCAGTCCTGCCGGAGGGGTCACACCCTGCCTGGGCTTCCCGGGGTCCCTCAAGTCCAAAGGGGTTTACTTCATCAAGAAGAGACCTGAGAACATCGGCAGGGACAACTACAGGGACAGTCTCATCTACGGGGACATAAGCCCCACGCCTGTGGACCAGCTGATTGTGATCACGGAGGAGGTGGGTGTGCTCCAGCGGGCCTGAGCAGGGCAGGGGCCGGAGGGCTCAGGAGGAACAGTCTGTTTCTCGTACTTTTGGCGGGTGGCCTAGGCCTGGAAGGGTGCTCCACCCACAGCAGCACCAGCTGCCCGGGAGCCTGGGAATGCAGGAGCTCGGGCCCCGCCCACCCAGGTGGCTGGGACACCTGCATTCTGACAAGGCCTCCAGGTGGCGCTGTGCTCCTGAAGGCAGAGAGTCCTCAGCCCTCACCTGGTCCTCTCCCCAGGCCGGGCACGGTCCCTGCCCATCGTCTAGGAAGGTGCAGGCCATTCCAGTACCGTACATGGGTCTCCCCAGTTCCCAGACTAAGGAAAGGGAAAATCGGGGTGCTGTTTTCTGTGTCTGCCCGCTGTCCGGCCTCCCCCCTGGCATCACCCTCGGCAGGGGCAGCCCACTCTGGGTGCTCAGACTTGACACAGTCCGGGTGACTTGGTTCTTCTGGGCGCTGCTGGTCCTCATCCGTGTAGTGGGTGTTTGCATCCCTGCCTTGTGCAGATTTGAAGCCAGAACCCAGGCCAGCCTTCCTCGCATCTGGATGAGGTGCCTGGCAGGCCCAGAGCAGAAATGCGCAGTATCTGTATTAGCCTGCGTGGACTGCCGTCACCAGGCGCACGGTCCTGGGGCGGGGAGCACGAGGCCTCCGTGTCACAGGGTGGGTTCCTTCTGAGGCCTTTCTCCTTGGCTGGCAGGTAACTGTCTCCCCCCTATGTCCTCCATGGTCGTCCCTCTGTGTGCGCCTGTGTCCTAATCTCTTTTTATAAGGACACCAGTCATATTGGGTTCGGGATCCGCCATGTGGCCTCATTTTATCTTGACCACCTCTTGAAAGGTCGTTTCTCCAAATACAGTCACACCCTGCGGTGTGAGGGCCGCAGCACGTGAATCCAGGGGTACCCAGCTCAGCCCCTGGCAGCGTTCCCTGACGCTCAGGGCATGTGCTTTCAGCAAGGAGCAGGTGCTATGGTCTTGCAAGAGCCAGGTCCCCCTTCACGGAGGTGCCACTGTAAGGAGGCGGGTGCTGGGCTGTCACCCTTCGTCTGAACACCTCTCCCGGCCCCACCTCCTTCTGGTGTCAAGGAAGGCCTTGGTTTCCCCAGGGGCCGGACGCTGACGGCTCTGCATTCCTCCCGGGTGTTGCCGAGCTGGAGCAGGCACGGTGAGAACTACAGAACCCTCTCCTTTCAGGTCCTCTACACCTTGTTAAACCAAAGCGAGAACATGAGCGGATGGCCCCGGGTGGTGTCAGAAGACATTGTGAAGCAAGTCCATAAGCTGAAGAACGAAATGTTTGTGATGGGGGGCAAGATCAAGGGGAAGACCCTGCTGCCCATCCCAGAGCGCCTGGGGAGTCCGGACGGCACGCTGGAGTCCATGGAGAGGTAGGCGGCCGGCCCAGGGACCCAGCAGGATGGGGAAATAGCTGATCCGTGACCGCCAAGGACCGCTGTCTCCCTGCAAACTGGTTTTGAAGCTAATGAAACGTCCGAGGGCAAGATGGCGCCATCTTGGGGGCTGAGTCTGAGGCCGAGGGCCCACGGGCAGCATGAGGCACTGGACCCCTCTTCCATCACACACAGTGCCAGGCGTGCACAGTCAGGTGCGCTGGCACCCGCGTCTCACAGCCAGGAAAATGGGGAACCGGCTTTAGGACATGACCCTGAGGGGCACAGAACAGATGTTTAGCCGGGGGAGCCACGAGTCTAGAGACTGTGGCGTCCCAGGGCCCCAGGCAGCACGAGGACTCCCAGCAGTCCCCGTACGCCTGCCCGAGTGTGCTGCCGGGCCTCTGGGCTGTGCCAGTGTGACACGTGCTCTGTTTACTCCCATCAGAGCATGGCCGCCTTCCAGGGGCTCGTCGTGCGGGCAGGTCCCCCACAGTCCTCTGCTAAGCCCCCAGCTCGTGCCCAGTGTGGCCCCCATAGCACTGCAGGGAGGAGCTGCCTCGGATATGGAGTTAGTCCAAGGCTGGTCCATGGCCACACCCGTTGTTTGCTCAGGGTCTTTCCTATAGCCCCCCACAGGCTGGCTGTGAGGAGCTCAGGGACATGAGGTCAGACGCCAGGTCACTGGTGGCCGTTTGGGGCTTTAGGCAGAGGGCCACTGGGGATGGACAATGCCCACTGTGAGAGGCACCTTTCCCGACCTTCTGTTCTGCAGGATCCCCCCCTCCCTGGACAGTTCACTGCTGCATGCCATCGAAAGTGTCATCATTGACTGGTCCCACCAGATCAGGGACGTGCTGAGCAAAAACTCGGCCCAGCCGCTGCTGGATGGGCTGCACCCCCTTCCCCGGGTCGAGTTTGAGTTCTGGGATGCCCAGCTGATGAACCTCAAGTGCATCCATGAGCAGGTGACGCCTCCTTCCCCATGGGGACTGGCCCTCAGCTGCTCGAGGCAGGACGGTGCATGTTGCAGCCAGGCACACCCATGAGCGCTCAGCCTCTGTGCCAACTGCAGGGGTCCCGAGGGGCCGAGAACAGGTGCAAACTCCTCGGCCCCAGCCCGCGGCAGAGCCAGGTTGCCATCACCTAGGGCCTGGGAGTTTCTGTTGAAAGGTAATATTCTCTTCTTCTCAGCTGAACAGGCCCAAAGTGAACAAAATAGTTGAGATCCTGGAAAAAGCCAAAAGCTGCTATTGGCCAGCGCTGCAGAACGTGTATATGAACATCACTGAAGGTGAGCCCGGGACCCTCCCAGAACCCCCAGAGGCTGTTGGGGCCTAGGATGTTGGGCGGCCCATCGCCCATCCTGGGGGGTGTACCCCGCTCCCCACAACATGCAGCTTCCCCAGCCCCCACTTTTTGAGGAGGATCCTGTTTCTGGAGGAAGAAACACGCAGAACCGCACGGCCATGGCTCCTGAACCTGGGTGGAGAGGGAGCCGGTTTCCACTCCCTGGAGGAGGGGGCTCATGCTCTCGCTCTGTGCAGGGCTGAAGGAAGCCAGCGACATTGTTCTATATCTGAAGCCTCTGCGGATCTTGCTGGAGGAGATGGAACAGGCCGACTTCACGGCGGTATGTCAGCCAGAGAACGGTTGCTTCGCTGGGGCTGCTCACGGGCTGCGGGGGAGCAGGGCCTGCGGGTGTCCTGGCTGTGATCAGGCGAGTGGGCCTAGGGAGTGCCTCGTCCCTCCACTTTGGGAGCCCTGGGGAGGGGAGAGCTGAGACGCCGCCAAAAGTGGACACCCACCTGTCTCCACCAGCTCCCGACCTTCATCGCCAAGGTGCTCTACACCACCTGCTCCATCTGGGCCACCTCCGAGCACTACAACGTGCCCTCCAGGGTCATTGTCATCCTGCAGGAGTTCTGCAACCAGCTCATCGAGATGGTAACCCTCCCACCCGTGGCCACCTTCCCTTCCTTCCGACTGGGCCTCCTACTTCTTTCTGCTCTTTTCTCCCTCAGAGGTGACCCACCCAGAGTTGTGGTGGTGGGTGGTACCAACCCAACCTGTCCCATATCAGGGGCAAGAGGAGAGGAAGGGAAACTGCCCCCCAGAGCCCCAGTGCCCCAAGACTTGGCCGGAGGCTTTGTGGGGTTTGTCTGTTCCTGCACCAAGCCCCCTTCTCTTGCCCTTGACACAGACCCCCTTCCCTTCTTCCTTTTCACAAGGGCACATTAGTCATCCATGACATTTGAGTTGAGTTGAACCCTGGGCCAGGCTGCCTGGGGCTTGAGGCCCTGTGTGCGGGCCCGGAAGGGCACTGCGGCCAAGGACCCTGCAACCCGCAGCAGGACTGTGTTTCTCTGCCCCTAGAGGGCCCCTAGTCATCTGTGACCAGAATGGTTTTCCTGAGGCCTTATTACAGGAGGAGGGGCCAGGCAAGAGAAGCTGCTCGGTCGCCTGGAAACAGCCTGGTGGCTGGCAGACGGGTCGGAACATGGACTTAAGGGCCAGTCAGTGTGTCAGAAGGAGGAAATCACGGGCCCTGGGGCGGATTGTTTCCACCAGGCCAGACTGCCTACCACCAGTGCGCCCAGGCATCTCCCCGGATGGCTTGATGGAACTTTGGACTGTCTTCTCTTGCCCAGACACGCACTTTCCTGAGCCCAGATGAGGTGCTGAAGGGCCTGCGAGGCGAGGTAGAGGAGGCCCTGAGCCGCATCTCCCTGTCCGTGAACGTTCTGAAGGCGCTTTACCGAACCTATGACTTCTGCTGTGCGAACGTGAAGCTTTTCTTTAAGGTGGGGCTTGGGTCTCAGAGCAAGAGTCAAGGTGGAAACGAGTTTGAGTCGATACGACCCCAGCGTCTGAACACACAGAAACGTTTGATGCAAACACGGCCTCTTCTCTCTCTCTCTCCTAGAAGGACAAGGAGCCGGTGCCCTGGGAGTTCCCTTCTTCTCTTGCATTTTCCAGAATGAATTCCTTCTTCCGCCGAATCCAGACCATTGAGGTAAAGGTGACATTGGGTTCACTTTCGCCTGATGTCATAGGCCACCCTTCCCTTAGGTTAATGTGTCTTCGATCCTTATTCCGCTCCCAAATAGTCTCCCCTTAAGGAAAATGAAAGTCACGCCAAACTTCCATGTCCCCGGGAGGCAGTCATCTGGCCAGACTGCTCCGTGCCTGGAGCTGTTAGCCAAGAACAAAAGCCACCTGTTCGGGCTGCTTCTCCCCATCTCTGCCTTCTGTCCCCCAGCAGAGTGACACGCTAATGACGCACTAAATGACCCTGGTTAGGAAGCCAGGAGGCCAGGGCCAGAGGTAGCAGGACTGGGTTCGTACCAGTGAAGACCTAAGAAGGCAGTGCTGCAGCTGTGTTTGGATACGTGGAATGGCACGCAGCCGATTCAAAGTTTGAAATGGTTCCAGCGGTTTCCTCCGGGGAAGAGAGTGAGGGACGGGGGCACTGGCAGGACCAGAAAGTTCTGCTTTTTGTTTTGTAATCTCCTGTGTGGCTCCTCCAGGTTTTTCAATTTTAACTTTGTGTACATACTAGTCATACCATTAAAAAAAAGAGGGAAAAAATCATCCTGGAACCACTGAGCGCTGATTTTATGACAGATGCTGGTTAGCAGCGGCTTTGGGAAGGCCCGGCTGGTTCTCATGCAGGCCGTCCGGCAGGCGGGGTGGGCAGGGTGGGGTGGGGGCAGGCTGGCCTCGCCTCCTCTTCCTGTGCAAGAGCCCTGGAGGTCGGGGCATGGCCATGCTGGGCTTGCTTTGGTTGTGGCTGGATGTATTTTGGGAAAATGACACCAATCTTGGCACCAGCTGGGGGGGAGGTCTGAGTGCCCCATGAGCATCTTCGGTCTAAACAGCCCAGAGCACAGTGCCTGGCACCTAGAAGCTGCTTGTGACCCTCAAGGAGCCTTTGGGGTCCGGATCAAGAAAGAAGAAGCACATGCAGAGTGTTAGCTAATCACGGGACCGCACAGCACTGAATACCAAAATGGAGAGCACGTGGGGGTCCTGGAAGGAAGAACCTCGGGCCCAGGAGGATGGCAAATCCCAGGGGAAGAGACAGGAGCACACCTTAGAGGAGGCGGAGTTCACAGGCCAACACCCATCAGCTACCCTCTCAGGGCGACTTCAGGGATAGTTTGTTTCCCTGGAAGCAGGGAACTTGAAGCTTAGCCAGAGCATCAGACACCACGTCTTGCCTTTCCGACTGCTTCCTTTCACAGCTGAGGAACTGGGGACCCCAGTAAAGTGTGACTGGTTTAGAGGCTCATTTCCACCAGCATGGGCTCGGGACAAGACCCAGTTTTCATCTCTCCCTTCCCCACCATGTTCACAACTTGCAGAACCCTTCCTTGCATCCCTTCTCTCTGTGTTCCAGAAATGACTTTAGAAAACATGAACACAGAGAGTTCCTCGCTGCCATGTGGCCCTGGCCGGGGTCCGAGCTAGATTAGTAACTGAGCTCCTGAGGTTGATCATTACTATGAACTGACCAGGAGAAATGGGTTTTTGTCTCCACCAGGATCTTTATAAAACAGCTATTGAGTTTCTGAAGCTAGAGAAAATCGAGCTCGGGGGAGTGAGGGGCCGCATCCTAGGAAGCCGGATCGCTCAGGTTTACAGTGAGGTCTTTGAGCTGGTGAAGGTTTTTGCCGACTGCAAATATGACCCCCTGGACCCTGGAGATTCGGTAAGGCAGGGGCCTTGGCTGGTCAGTGACAAATGCCCCAGGAGGGGGGAGACATGTGGAGGGTGGGTGTCAGGGGACAGTCATGTTCTAAAGCCGTCAGGAAAGCTCTGCACATGCAGCATCCACAGGGCAACACGTACACTCAGACTGACCCCCAGCCCCGCTCGCGGGCTGCGGCCACCAGATGGAGCCACCCCTGCTCTGCGTGCCGGTTAACGAGCTTGATGTTTTACTTCACGTTTAGAGCTTTGATGATGATTATGCTGACTTTGAGAACAAAATTCAAGATCTGGATAGGAGGCTGGCCACCATCTTTTGCCAAGCGTTTGACGACAGCAATTCTATCGAGTCCTGTGCAAAGGTAGGCTTGGGTGCTGACCGCAAAGGGGTGATGTTGGGAACAACAACCCAGAGATGATGGAATGACGTGTCTTCAGTTACAGATAAAGAGCTGGGCCCCAAAAGGGCAGGGGCCTGGTTCAGTGTGTCAGAGCTAGGCCGGTGGTGAGCACCTCAAGGGGCCTCTGTCGCTGTCGCGTCCTATCACAGAGTGAGAGAAGAGGGTGAGCACGGGGGACAGCTGTACCCCGACTCTCACTGTGCTCACCGAGCAAAAGTGTCATTTGTTCTTGCTCGGTTCCACTTTCTCAGTACTTAAAAGGAACATAAGTACAGAGAGGCCACATTGCTAAAAGAATTAAACACACACACTCTTTGAGCCACTGAGTGAAGTGACACACTCTTCACTGTTGGAGGCTCTAGAAGCAAACACAGATCATTACTGGGAGGCGCCTCCAGCACGTGGGGTGACGGCTAGTTGTCTGTCTTCAGTGTGTTTTTCTACGATTTCCAAGCTGCAAGGATTCAGCACGTAGTGTCTTTACAATTAGAAAAAAGAAATGATGCTATAAGAAAAGGATTAAAAGAAACAGATCAGAGCAAATCACTAAACCCCCCAGAGAACATCAACTCAAAGGAGAAATACAAAAGGCCAATACACGTGTATGCTTTGAGTTTGGCCTCACAAATAATCAGAAAACTGCCAGTTAAAAGAGCCAGGTGCCATCGTCAAGTTGGTTGGGACTGTGACGAGCTAGACACTGTCGTCCCCGCTGTGGATTGGTGCGCCCCTCCCCCAAGGATCCCTTAGCTATGGGCACGCTGAGGTGCACGCAGGTGGCCCCTGGACCTTCTTGGTCCATGCTGACATTCAGCTCCAACGCATCATTCACTAGCTGGGAGGAAGAACCATCTGCTGAACGCCGAGCAAACTTCTCTCCAGGCAGACCTCTTCACTGAGGGCGACCAACCCCCCTAGCTTTGCCAGGGCTGTCTGGGTCTGGACCTGAAAGACCTGTATGTATTCTGGGGATCCCTTCTGTTCCAGCAAACCCGGACCCTCACCCAGCAGACAGGAGGTGCTGAATAAGTGTGAATAAGCACAGAAAGATTCTGCGTGGTGATCAAGGGTTTCACAGCGTCAGCCTCTGTATTCTTTCCGTTGGTGCCATAGTAAATCACCAAAGGGAAGCCTGCTGATTCAATTCAGAAAACCAGAAAATGAGAAAAATGAGCAAAATAAATGTGCACCCCCCCCCCCACATAACAGTGCTCAGAAGTTAACTAAATTTTCCAGCATTTAGCATACATTATCGTCTCACCAAATAACTCAGAACTTGGGCATTTGTGCCCCCCAGAGTCATGGCCTACCCCAAGACCCTGGCGGAGTTTTCTCTGGCCCTGTCTTAGGCAGTCACTGATCTGTCCCATTGCCATAGAGTTGCCTAGTCTCCCATGGCACCTGAAAGAAATTGTAATCAGTTGCCAACATGTACCGATTGAGAAAGTTCACACCAAAGTCCAGGTTTTCACCCTCCCTTGGAAAGGCACATCTGGCCACAGAGGACGCTCAGTCCCTCATGGCTACAAGCAGCTGAAAAGGAACCGCACGTCTTCCCTGCGGACTGACCCTGAGTGTTCCGGGTTGCTCCACTCCCCACCACTCCTTGTGGTCCTGGCCCAGCCTTCTTTGTGCATTTATGTGACCTGCCTTGCCCCTGCCAATAATTGGGAGGGGCTCTCTGCAGGATGTATTGTGTCTGACTACAGCTTTTCTGCAGGGTGGGTATTATTTAAATGAGTGTACATGGATATGCTTGGGTAGCCTTGTTATTTCTCTGCCCAGTTTTGTGCATGTTTGCCAACTATGCCTCTCTGAGTTCAGAGCTATCTCTTGCCCTCACTTTGCCAGCCTCTAGGTTGCTGCAGGCAGTGCAGTGCCCACAGATGCCCAATAACTGTTCTAGCATCCTGGCTCCCAGACACTTTGCTAAGCACTATTATCTCACTTACTTCTCACAGCTTCCCAAGGTATTCGCTAAACTCATTACTTGCATTATCCATCTCATTTTACCAGTTCAGACAAGTCAAGACATCTGCCCAAGGTCACACAGTTAGCCAGCAAGTAGAGGAACCAGGACCCCAAACCCGCCCTGAGCTTGACTGCTTCCAGGGCTTCTGCTCCAGCTGCTCGGCCAATCGGGCTCCCATGCCGGGAAGGCAGTGGGGTTGGTCTGCAGCCCAGCGGGACCCTCTTTCCAGAGGGTGTCAGAGCTCAGCTCCCCAACCCTGAGCACAAAGCTCTCTCTGTCACAAATGCCGAGATGTTCCTTTGCCTTTTAGACATTCTTTTAAAAATGCAAATGCAAGGGAATTTGAAGCTTTGCATATGTGTGATCAATTATGTCTTGGATTGAGTTGATGCTCCAGGCAAAATATCAATGAACATAAATTAATACAGTGCCTCCATACTGTTCCCTTCTCTGGAACACTCTTCCCCCAGGTAGCTGCCTTAGGCCGCCTCAGGGAGAGGCCTTTGCTGACTCTCCTCCCTGGAGCTCCAACCTTCCCCACTCCCCATCCTTCCCTCCAGGCCCTGGATTCTGTTGTGTATTGATGCTGTGTTTATCGTCTTCCAACTAGAATATAAACTCCCTGAGGGCAGGTGCTGGATTTGGGTCCATTCAGAACCGAGCCCAGGCACTTTCCCTGTGAAGGGACTGGCTCCAGCTGAGGGAGGGAGCTATCATTGGAGTCGTGGGGAGGCCATGTCACTGGGGGTGACCTCAGGCTCACACCCCAGAGGGTGTCACAAAGCTGCAAGTGCAGAGAGGTCCTGAGCAGAGGTTTCCAGCCAATCCCTTAATTTGGAAACACCAGGTCCTCCCTGTGGTGGAGTGTCCAAAATTAAAAGGTAATACTAACCAAGAGGCCGTGCCAGGCAGGTGCCCCTCGCCCCCTGTGGGCGGAGCCGAGCAGGGGCGCCTTGGGCTCCCCACGGGCAGGGCATGACCTCACCTTGTTTTGTACTCCTGGGGATGGAATTGGGTTGTTGTTGTGTCCAAACCGACATGCTTGTCCCCTAGGTGATGCAGAGCAGGTAGATCACACTGCCTGGAGGGGCAGAAGCAGTCCAGAGGGCAACACTGCGGGGCTGGAGCTAAAACTCCAATGCACCTTTCCACCCCAAAAGGAAAAGTCCTGTTCCAAATTTGAACTTTTTTTTTTGCTGGATGAAAAAGAAAAAACAAGAGGGAAATACGGGAAAAAACAGCGCTTGTAAACCATTTCTATCTCCATCTGCTCATCTTTTCTCCATACCGAAGAACGTTTTCTTTCCCATTTGCTGGCCCTGCGCTCTAATTAGGATGGGCCCCTGGGGCTCCCCCCCTCCCACCTGTCCTCCACCCCTGCATGTCCCCAAGCTGCCTCCATGCTATTTCTCACTGTCAGTAATTCAACACAGCCAGAAAAGTTCTAGAGCAATTTTCCACATGATCTCCTCCTGGTAGAAAATTAAATTAACTTCCTTCCCAGAAGCCAAAAGCCCCCTCAAAAATATATATGTAAACATGAAAAGAAAGGAAGAATGGGAAGGGAAAAACAAAATGTCAGGAAGGTCATAAACCAACGAGAGGAACCTTTTTTACCAATTGTCCTGTGTCAATTTTTAAAAAATGTCTCCAGGGACCTGATATGTCCGTCTCTTCCCTGCCAGGAACCGTAGTCAGAACATCAGAGTCTGAGCTTCTTCCCAGCCTCAGTGGCTGTTCCATCTGCCTTTCTGCGACCCGAAAATCTCACCTCCTTTATCTGCAACTGTGTTTCACTCTTTCCCCAAAGGCCATCTTTGGGACAAGGGTCACATTTTTCAAACCACAATCCGAGGCAAATCCGAGACTTGGGGCCAGTCCTTGAGGCACGGGGCACTCGGGCTCTGTCCCACGGGAGACGGGGGCTGTTGTGAGCTGGCTGACCCCTTGGGGCCTCCAGAGCCGTGGTGGCCGGCGCCCACGGCCCTGGGGCTCGCCTTGACCGGGGGACCTTCCTTCAGGTCCCCTCCGCAGGAGGCCTCACCCTCCAGGTCCCAGCAAGGGCGCCTCCCTCACCCTCAGGCCCCGCCTCGGGCTCTGTGCTCCCCTCGGGCCACCCTGCGCCCTGGCTGCCCGCCTGCCTGCAGTGGTCTTTGAAACGCTCCTCTGTGTCCCAATTTGAGCCACCCTCTGATTCCAGCCAGGACCTGAACTGAAACACCCAGATAAAATATCTTATTCTCTTCTAAAAATCTTTTTATTTGTGAAACAACTCCCAATGTCTATCACAGACTGTGCGGGTGATGAGCTAGCTGTTTGCAGAGGCCCTCGGGCACAGTCACTGCTTTCAGAAATGCACTGCGAGGCCTCCCGGATTAATTTAGGTCAGGGGCATTCCAGCTCCCAGGTCTGCAGGTCCAGCCTTTCCTCTCATGGAAATGACACATTCCAGGGGACCCAGGCTGTCCCTGCTCCTCAGACACTTGAACCCCCAGGGCTACAGCCTCTAAACATTCCAAAACTCTCCCTATAATGGCCTCAAATCCTCAGGGGCGAAGCTCTCCCAGCCCATTCTGCGAACTCTCGCCATCTGTGCATGTTATCTGCGCCCCTGCCCTCTTCGCTACCTCCACCCTGCTCAGCCCAAGGCTGAAACACGTCTCCCTTTGCTGTTGGGTTGAACTGTGCCCTCTAGAAAGTCATGGTGAAATCCTAACCCCCTGTACCTGTGAACTACTGCAAAATAGGCTCTTTGGAGATATAATTAGATGAGGTCTGCTGGAACGGCGTGGGCCCTTCATCCAGTACGTCCAGGGGCCTTATAAGAAGAGAAGAGACACAGAGACAGAAACACAGGAGAAGTCCACGTGCCAATGGAAGCACAGACTGGAGTGATGGCACCACAGGCCAGGGACAGCCGGCCTCCCAGGAGCTGGGAGACGGACCCGGGGCAGATCCTCCCTTCAAGCCCTGCCTCCACCTTGGTTGTGGACGTCTGCCCTCCAGAGGATAAATTTCTATTGTCCAAACCACCAGCTCGTGGTCCCTTATTACGGCAGCCCCAGGACACTCACCCCAGCGCTTGGTGGATTTGGTAATCTGGGGCCCCAGATCCACCTCTGTTCCTCAGGCTCCCGTCTCTCCTGGTTCCCCTTTCCCCATGGCTTTTTTCAGAGCAAAACAAGCTTCCCAACGGTGGTTTTCCTTGCTTGAACAAGGCCTTGGGGGTTGGTGCTCTTCCTAAGAGGAGTCATTCTGACTAAAGCACCTCTGCATCTGGTCCTACAGTCGGCCCTGCTTACATAATGGCTATATAAATGCAGTATCATGGCTATTTAAAAAAAATTAATTTTATGTTTTAATTGTTTAAATCTTCTTTGCCCCAAACCTCCTTTCTTCTGGGCCTAGAATAAAATTTTCCAGAAATCGGACCTATTTACACTGTTGGTTTACAACCACATCTTTGGGGACCAGCATATGTCGACATGAAGATCACAGAGATGTTCATTTAACCTGTTGCCACACAGGGAGAGGCTCTTTGTCTTGATGGGGCACGTATTTTCCCTAATTGTGTCAACAGCTGAGAGGTTGGGGCGATGCCAGGGATGGGGCAGGTGGCGGGCACCCCAGCAAAGGTGTGTCTCCTTTCTCTGCAGCTCCTGCACATGTGTGGGAGTCTCCTGGAGCGGCCCCTGATTCTCGCTGAGGTAGCGCCCAGGTACTTGGTCATGCTGGAGCTGTTTGATGCTGAGCTGGACAACACCAAGGTCTTGTACGATGCCCAGTTCTCGGCATCTGCAGGTGGGGCTCTCCCCCTGATCCACAGAAACATGCCCTCCGTGGCCGGGCAGCTCAAGTGGAGCCTGGAGCTGCAGGAGAGGCTGGAGGCGCCCATGAGGGACCTGAAGCACATAGAGCACCCGTGAGTCAGGGCGCCGTCCCGGGGCGTGGGAGGCGGGGAGGGCCTCCCCCTCACTCTGTGTCGGCCATGCCTTCACTTCCCAAGGCACAGTCCAGAAGAGACCCCATTTGTGTCCCCCTCTCAACCTCTGGACGCCTTCCTGTGCCCCTCTCCCTTGATGGCCAGCCTGATGGAAAGAACAAACACAGGCCGTTTATTCGGAGCTTGCCACGGCAGGGAGCTGGCCACTGGCCCAGCATTCGGCAGAGGGGTGGGACCGCTTATAGGACAGAGGGGCGGCCTCAGGTGTGCCCCGATGGGGGTCTGCTGGCAGGGGGACTAAGGAGGGGCAACCTATGTGACTGGTTGGAGACTAGCCTGGTTTTCTCCAATTGGTCCTCAGTTGGAAGGGAGGCAAAAATTAGGGAAGCTGGCGTTATTAATCAAGTCCTGGCATTTGGGGCCAGCTGCTGCAGATCGGGGGCCATCGTCCATCTGTGTATTCAGTCCCTCAGCTGGGGGAGACAGAAAGCTGGCTTGCTGCTCTGCACCCCGAGGTCTGGCAGCCATGGCTGGGGTGCCCAGGGAACCTGAGGATATGCATGTGGGGAGAGCGCCTCACCACCTCATCTGACCGTGGTTGCAGGGTCATGTCCAGTGTGGAGGCCAAGCTCATCTACCAGAAGTATGATGAGATGGTGGAGCTGCTGAGACGCTACCGCGAGAAGGTCCACCAGCAGTGGGTGGCAGGGGTCGACCAGGACTGCCGCTTCAACCTGGGGCAGCCCCTGACCCGGCGGGACCCCATCACGAGCCTCCTCCAAGTCAACTTCAGCAAAGCGGTGGGTGCCACCTTGCCACGGTGTCCGAAAGGTGCCAGTGTCAAAGGCCACCCCTGGGACCTGAGGCTCCACTGTGGAGGGTGGGGGGGTGGTCCAAGCCCCCTGTACCGCTGAGGCCAGTCCTCCTCTGCCAACACCACAAGCTCGTGGGGGCTGGTGTTTATGTTGTATTTAGCTATATTATTTAAGTATTTTTAGAAGTCTGTCCAGGATATATTTAAGATATGAGACAAAATAGTAGCATCCTTGAAATAGCTTCAATGAGTGCATCTAAAGCTTGGCTGTCAATTTAAGAATTAAAAAAATAAATAAAAAAGAAAAGGCCTTTGCAGGATCTGAACAAATGGACTTGGGTCAAGTTGGGTAAGCTGGAAGGAGCTCACGGTGTGTGCTGTGGGGTGTGCGTTCCGGGGCTAAAACCCGGGTCGTTTGCACATGTGCGGGGGACAGAGTGGGCGCGGCCTGAATCCCCCAAGTGCTTGTCCGACCTGGACGTGTCTGCCCTGCTCTGGGCCGTGGCGCCAGGAAGGCAGGGAGCCCGGATGTGACTTTTCCTCTGAAACCTTCTCTTCCACTAAAATTCATTCGTTCTTTCATTCAACAAATATTTGAATGAAATATTTGTTGAGCATCTACTGACAGGGCAGAAGCTCTGTCGGAAGTGATGCCCTGGTGTTGACCTGGGCCAGAACCAGGCGGCAGGAGGTGTAGGAGGGAAGGTCAGGTCCTTGGGAGGAGCTGGGTGAAGACCTGAAGCCTCCCCAGACCGCCTGGTAATGATGCTGTCGTCCACCCTGGTTGACACATGCTCTGGCCCCGGAGCTGCAAACTGGGTGAAGATATCCTGGTCCCACCAACAGCCCGCCTCCCCAAACACTCCGCCCACCTTCCCCTGAGGCTGTAGGAGCATCTGAGGGACAGACCCTCTCTTGGGTCGCCGAGTACTGTACCACTGGGCTCACCCCAAGCTTCCCTGTGACCTTCTTTGCCTTAGCTGGTGGCAGTTCTCAGAGAAGTCAAGTACTTGAACTTCCAGCAACAAAAAGAGATTCCAAGCAGTGCCAAGAATCTGTTCTCACAGCAGGAAACCTTCCGGAAGTTTGTGGGCAACTTGGAGCTGATCGTTGGCTGGTACAATGAGGTGAGCGGGTGTAGTTTTGTTCTGTTTTGTTGGCCAAGTTTTGGGTTTTGTCTAGGACAAACGCAGCTATAAGAGCTCCCGGTGGAACAGAACAAGTGTGCACATTTTCATATTGAAATGTGGTTCGAGCCATTCACGTGGACGCTGGCAGCCAAGATGGTGCTCATTGAGCCCAGTGGGCCGTGAGACCTTACTCCCGCTGGACTTTGGTGTAATTGCATGTTCGTCCATAGATGCTCTACTCTCCTAAATACATTTTGCTCTGGATAATGTTGAAGTCATTCAAGATTACTTCCATGAAAGTTGGGGGTGGGGGTGGCACGTCCCGGAATCTGACTAGTATCGACTTCCCAGACGTGTGTGGTGAGGAAGCAGGTGTGAGTGGGCTGCCCTCGAGGTCAGCCAGATGGCTGGGGGGCGGCGGACCCACCCTCAGCCCTATCCATCAGATCTGGACGCCCGGCCCAAGGACTCATAAAGAGACTGATTATCAACAAGCATTCCCAGTTATTGATTGGCATGGAGGACAAGCTCTCCTAGCAACAGGGCTACTTGTTCAGAGCACCTTCTTCCTGGCATGAGGACCCCAGAGGCTGAATAGTAACCAGAAGGGGCCCCGGAGAGCATGGACGTGGACACAGCAGGCAGTCGATATGCCTGCCCTCCTCCCGGGCGCCCCCTTTCTTACAGACCCCACCTCAGATCCTGGGAGACGCTGCCATTTGTACCCCACAGCCCTTCCCCTTCCCCAAGCCACAGCAGATTAAGTGTGTTATAGACACTGCACAAGTGTCAGAAGTCCACAGTCTGTTTCCTTCTACTAAAATCAAGGTGTGGGCAGGGCCACTGCCTCCTGGAGGCTCTGGGCAGACCCTGCTCCCTCGCCACCTTCTGGAGGCCGCCTCGCTCCTCCGCTCACGGCTACGCCACCCCATCTTCAAATGGCTTCACTCCAGTGTCACCCTGCTCCTTTCACTTTTGAACTCCTTACCTCCCTCTTGTGAGGACCTGTGACTGCACTGGGCCCGCCCGGGGAATCCAGCATGCCCTCCCCAAGTCAAGGTCCTTGCAAGAATCTCACTTGCAAGCCTTCCTTTGCCATGTGAGGTGGCATATGCATGGGCCCCGGGGATCGGGAGCCGACCTCTCTGGGGAGCCCTACATGCACAGAACGCTGGGTCCCACCTCCCTCACCCTGGAGTCACGGGGGAGCAGAGAAACCACAGGCGAGCAGAAACCTCGGCTGTAGAAGGAAGGTAGCCGACAGCCAGAGAGGCCCCCAGAGACAGCGGAGGAGCCGACCGTGGCCTAGCTGGCCCAGTTCCGGGAACCTCGGGACCCGCCAGGTCTGTGGCGCCCTCCGTAGCCTCGGCTGTTGGAACAGCCCCTTGCAGTGCACCCACTCCAGTGGGTTTGTTTCCTGCGGCCAACTCGCCCCCAGCTGGAAGAACTGTCTGGGTCCTGGAATATTTTTGTTCTTGTGTTTGTGTCTCGATCTGTCCAAGAGACGCCTACGGACCCCCAGATTCCCGATGTGAGGGCTCTGTTCCTAGAGCCGCCCAGGGCCGTGCCTCCGTCGCCTTCCCTTGTTGGCGCTTGGTACCCAGAGCCCAGAGGCACAGTGGGAGCTGCTTCTGCATCTGTGCCGCCCTCCCAGCCTGCCTGGGAAGTTCCAAGCATGTGTTATTAACTGGAGCACAGTGTGACATGCGCCCTCCTCCTACAAGGAAGTGCAGAGAAGGCACCCGATGCAGGGCATGGTGACGATGACGCTATGTGCTCAGCCAAGCCCAGGAACTCGATGCCCACCTCAGATGCCAACCAAGAGAAGGGTGGGAATATCAAAAGATTAAGAGCAAGGTCTTGGGGGCTGAGGAAGACTAGAAGCCACCTCCTTCATGGAGACTGGGAAAGCCTGAGATGAAGCCAAGGTGCCAGGTGGCGCCACCTGTAGGTGAATCCCCAACATCACACCCACCCACCCAGCACACCCACAGGAGATCAGCCACGATCCGTACGTAACTCCATTCCAGGAATGAGGGCGAGGCGGTTGTGACCTAAACTGGGTGCAACATATACGAAAGTACGCTCACGTTCATTAGCTTCATTTTTCAAGATAAAATTTTAATTGACTCACTTACTTGTGCTACAGGCTAGGAAACAGTGTCTGCCTTAAGGGCACTTTCGTGTTCACCCGGTCTCCAGAACGCCTCCTTGTCGTGGCGTTTAAAGACAATGAAGCTTTAGAGAATACTGTGAACCCGTGGAAAACCATCCATGGCTTTACGTTCAGTGCAAAAGATTGTCCGCCATGGTGCAATCCAGAAAAAAAAACAAAACAGCGCCATGTTATTTAGGATAAAAAAAAAATTGGTCTTCCCCTTCTGCATTTCCAAAGAAAACCCAAGCGAGCACATGCTGTCTGATCTGTGAAGCCCGTTAACCTCGGCTGGGCATGGTACTGTGCTGACAGGAGTGCTGGACCCGGTCAGGAGCAGGGAGGTCTTCAGTCCGACCGAGCGCCTGAAGTGGCCGCGGGATCCACGCCGGTTCCCTTTGGAGACACGCCCGGTCCCTCCATGTGCTTCTTATCCTCAGCATAGCTGCTGCTGCCGGGGACACCAGACCGGTGACATCTGTCAATATCCAAACTAGACGAGTGTGCATGTGGTGCTGGCAGGAATCCACTGGGGTGTCTGAGGGGGACCCCTTATGAGTGTTTTTTCCCCAGATCACATTTCTGGAGAAAAGGCCCTGAAGGTCTGGATATATAACACTGGCTGTTGAAAAATAATAAACTGGGCATATTAAATGAATCTTACCGCCGCGAGCTTTGTTTGCTCTGACAATTACAAGGGCATAATAATATTTAGCTACTTTTCTGGGCATAAAATAAATAGGTGGGAACTGCCCTTCCAAACATCTGAGTATCCGCGTGAGTTGGTGGACAGGACCTGCAGCCCAGCCTTCACAAGGCAGGGGAGCACCCCCTCCCCAGCTCCCCCAGGGGGGCTGGCCCCGGTGTCTGATGGGGCGGTGGGGGGGTGGCAGCCCTAATATCTTCGCCCACAGCACAGTCTTCAGAAACTCAGCACCTTTTCCCAGATGGTTAAATTCTGTATTGAGGGCTCTCCTGTGAACCCTATTCCAGGGATTTAGCTGCAAAGAAACTAAAGAGGCACCTAATGAGATGATTTTACTTAGGCTATACCGTCAGAGCAAGGGAACCAGTAATGGGGAGGAGACTGCTGCCCAGTGTGGTTGCTTAGCAACCAGACTCTGATAGATATCATCAGTATTTCCCGATGGCCCACTTCATGATTCTGTACATGCTTTCCTTTACTTCTGTCTGGTTTCCACTGGTGATAGCTTTTCAGCTTTAATTCTCCACCCCTGCCCACCTTTTTTAAGAATCAATTGCCTGAAACACTTGGAGTCCTAGTGGGGGCAAAGGCACCATTTAAACCCCCTAGTATATGGGGAGAATTATTCTGAAAGGCAAACGGGCAGCACCTGGTGCACAATTTATTCCCATGTATGTCCCTTACTCTATAGAAGTGTTCGTGAAAAATTATGTAAAAATCAAAATTTTGTCAGTTAGAATGATATTCCAAAACTCAAATGGTTCTTGTTATTTGAAAGAATAATTTATGTTAAAAAAAGAAAAAAAACATATCCTCCCTCCTTGGCCTTCTTTTTTTGTGTGTTTTGTGAACTGTGGTTTTCAGGCATTAACTCATTTTGTAGAGCGGGGTGGAGCTGTGTCAAAGACTACATGGACCTCTACTACTGTTGACTCTGACCCACTTAAACTTGAATGGCATCTCTGCAGCTCCTAGATCTCTTTGTGTAGCCAGATGTGGAGGTTCTGAGTCCAGAAATGCCCCAGTTAGCTAAGCTATTTCTCTGACTTTCTTTTTATGAATCTTAGCCAAACTTCCTAAAATTTTGGATTGTACACTCACTGTTTTGGTATTATTGTATTTCCTTCTCTTTCTACCTGTTCCCAGGGGTAATTAAGAGTGAAGTATATACATAAATCCTTGATGATGAAAACAATTTTAAAAGGTGAAGTCTCCCAAAATTTGATTTACATATAATTCCCAAACATACTAATGTTAACTAGTTTGGGTGTGATTGAGTCATAAAAATCCTTACCATGAGACCATTGAAAATCTGGTTGAGTTTGGAACAAAGACCCTGAAACTGGAGCTTTTGTTTTGCAGATAAAGACCACCGTGATGGATGTAGAGTTTCCACTAGTGAAGTCAGAACTGGAAGCAATTGACGTCAAATTATTGGACGCTGAGACAACGTTGTTCTGGAATGGCGAAGGTACCCAGGCCATACAGTCCCACCTTGGGTTAGACTTGGGTGAGGACAGGGTGGGGAGGAGGGGATCCAGCCTGTCCAGCATCTGTCCTAAAACATACCCAAGGGGCCACTTCTGTCTTCTGACTAGATGGATCTGATTTAACTGAACAGGGTCACGTTTAAGCTAAAGGGCAGTTTCACCTACTCACGCAGTCCCAAGAGAGCCTGCCTGTGCCACTTACAGATGGAATCAAGCAAAGACTCCTTGGGGGGCACCAAGGCCTGGGCTTTGTGGTGGTTCCCACGGGCACAGCTGACAGGCAGAGCCGGAGCACATGGCAGGTGGCTCGGGCAGCTGGGGGGCAGTGGTGAGAGGTGCACCCAGCAGCCCCTTCCTCCCTTCATCCCACCCCTGGGCCAGGCAGAAGGCACCCGCCTGACTCCCCTCACGCCCAGCACCACTTCGGGGTGGGCATCACCACCATCGCTCCTGCCTCCATCGAACCTCCCACCTTGCCTTCTGCCATCTTTTCAGCCCTCCTCTGCCATTTCCTGCCTCCGCTATCTGAACAAGAAGGGGAGACTGTCCATCACCTGAAACCAGGGTCTACGTGGGCCTTTCTGGGCAGGGAAGCCATATATTTGTCACAAAGCTCAAGGCTGCCCAGCATTCGGTTCATGGCTGGAGGGGCCCTTTGACATCAGGAGTCTAGAGCTCCTGGGTGGAGTTAATGATCCACCTCTCTGGGGACGGGAAGTCCTGCTTCCACAGAGGCACAGTATGCATCGTTCCTCAGCACCGCATCTCGGGGAAGTCGCAGTGACCTCTTCTGCTTCACGTTCTGAAGGAGGTGGTTTCCAAGAACTGTCTCATAATAATGGGTGTTAAACCAGCCCAGGAGAAGTTTTTGTCTTGTTAAATCGTTCATTTTCTCAGATTACTTTAAACTTACATTTTAGGTGTTTTTGAATATATTCAAGAGATGCGAGAAATTCTACATAACTTGCAGAACAGGATGCAGAAAGCAAAGCAAAACATAGATGGGATTTCCCAGGCCATGAAGGTGAGAAAGCTACAAGGCACAGAGCAGGGCTTCAGGGGAGGCCCGGAGAGGGTCCTGGGGACAGTGGGCCATGCGGAGTTGCTCACAGCAAGTGCCAGAGGCAGCGGGAACCTGCTGTTTGCGGTGCCAAACCACGTTCATGTATCTCACAACGAGGTCAGGGTGGTCCCAAGGCAGGAGAGGCCCAGGTCACTCTGCAGAGTTCAATTCTGTTCTATTCTGATGAGCTCAGCATGTGCATATTCAGGGCCAGGGCCAGGAACAAAGGGTAAAAAGATGCCCTAACTCTGCACCACCCGGAACAGGCCCATTGATCTATGCAGAAGCAGCAGGGTCCCTTCCCTCATCCCTTCCCTCAAGCCCAGTCCAGAAACCTGGGGAGGTCTTTCATGAGCTTCCCCCGTGGTCTGTCATCGGCACTCTAATTTGCAGACATCTTCAGCAATCAGCCCAAAAGGAAAATTTTTAAAATCCCCCATTAATTTTCAATGTCTGCTATGTAACTATTGTATTCTGACAAGAATCATGGATAAGCTGTATTTCTCTATCGACATAGCCAAATGCGATGCTCACAATGCCCCACCAGCCCCTCTGTTTTACTGCCCACCATGGCCCTGGCCCCCGCTAAGATGGGCCTTCAGCTCATGCCGATTTCCACCACATCCCTCTCCACCCTGCAAACTCCTGAGTTGAAATATTTTAGAATTCCTGACCCAGGCCATCATTAACTTTCTTCACTAGAGTGCATCTATTTTGAAACTCCTCTGGCTTAGCACGGCGTGAGCCTTCTTTTCCATGTTATAATTGATATTCATTTAATCACCATCCACTTGGATTTACTTAGTAAATTCTAGACAAATATCATTGCTCACCATCTTTTATTTTTCCTAATTCCATTTTCATTTGAATGGAACATTTCCTCAATGAACTTCCTCAGAAAGGGTGCATGGATGACATATTTTCTGAGGCCCTGCTTATCCAAAAATATCTTTTTTTTTTTCTTTACCTTACCTATGCTTTTTGATACGGTCTTTTTCTTTCCACACCGTAGAAACGTCCCTGTATTAGTTTCCGAGGATAACCACAGCAGAGAGCCAGAGCCTGGGCATCTGAAACAACAGAGATTTGTTTCCTCACGGCCCCGGAGGCTAGAAGCCTGAGATCAGGGTGCCACCAGGGCTCGATTCTCCTTGGCTTGTAGACGCCGTCTCCCCATCTGTGGCCTCACGTGGACATCCTTATGCGTGTCCTGATCTCCACTGGGCATGAGGCTGGATCAGGGCCTGCCCTAGTGACCTCATTTTAACCCTCTCTCCAAATACAGTCACATCGTGCTTAGGACCTCAGTGCGTACTTCAGGGGAACGCAATTCAGCCCATGCAGGCCTGTTCCATAGCTTCAGTGCCGACAGGGCCGACGATGGTACGACTGGCCTTCACGTGCTCCTGTTCTCGTTGTCTAGACGCAGACAAAACTTTTCTTTTTCTTTTTTTGATCAAAGTATTGTTGATATACAGTGTTACATTGGCTTCGAATATACAGCACAGTGGTTCAACAGCTATCCGTATTATTAAATCCTCACCCTCACTAGTGCAGTCACTCTACGTCAACATAGGAAAATGTTACAGAATCATTAACTACATTCTCCGTGCTGTACTATCCCTGTGACCAACTTATATTAACTTATATTATGATTGAGAATTTTTGTGTCCATTTATCCGCCTCACCCTCCTCACCCACCCACTCCAGCCCCTCCTCCTTGGTAACCACAGACAATGAGAAAACGCTTCTCAGTGTCTGTGAGTCTACTGCTGTTTTGTTCATTCTGTTTTACTTTGTTTTTATATTCCACAAATTAGATCATATGGTATTTGTCTTTCTCCACCTGGCTTATTTCACTGAACATAATACCCTCTAGATCCATCCATGTTGTTGCAAATGACAGGATTTCTATTTTTTAGGGCTGAGTAATATTTCACTGTGTATATGTACCACATCTTTATTGTTTCATCTATTGATGGACACTTTGGTTGCTTTTACATCTTGGCTGTTGTAAATAATGCAGTGATAAACACAAGGTAGCATATAACTTTTCAAATCAGGGATTTTGTTTTCTTTGGGTAAATTCCTAGAAGTGAAATTGCTTGGTCAAATGGTATTTCTATTTTTAGTTTTTTGAGGAACCTCCATACCGTGGCTGCATCAATTTACATTCCCACCAACAGTGTGGGAAGGTTCCCACTTCTCTGCATCCTTGCCAACACTTGTTATTTCTTGTCTTTGGGATACAGGCCATTCTAACCGGTGTGAGGTGATAGCGCATTGTGGTTTTGATTTGCATTTCCCTGATGATTAGCAATGTGGAGTATCTTTTCATGTGCCTGTTGGCCATCTATTTCTTTGGAAAAATGTCTGTTCAGGTCCTCTGCCCTGGGTTATTTTAATTGGGTTATTTGTTTTTTTGGTGTTAGTCATATGAGTTCTTTATGTATTTTAGATGTTAACCGCTTATCGGCTAAATCATTTACAAATATATTCTCCCATACTGTAGGATGATTTTTGTTCTGCTGATGGGTCCTTTGCCATACAGGAGTTTTTTAATTTGATGTAGTCCCACTTGTTCATTTTTTGTTTTGTTTCCCTTGCCCAAGGAGATGTATCCAAGAAAAAACTGGTCATACTTATGTTCAAGAGATTTTGACCCATGTTTTCTTCTAAGAGTTTTATGATTTCATGTCTTACATTCAGATCTGATCCATTTCGAGTTTACTTTTGTGTTTGGAGTTAGACAATAATCAAGTCATTCTCTTACATGTAGCTGTCCAGTTTTCCCAACACCAGTTATTGAAGGGGCTGTCTTTTCCACTTTGTATATTCATGGCTCCTTTTTCATATATTAATTGACCATATATGCTTGGGTTTATATCTGGGCTCCCTATTCTGTTCCATTGATCTATGGGTCTGTTCTTGTGCCAGTACCAAATTGTTTTGATTACTGTGGCTTTGTAGTAGAGCTTGAAGTTGGGGAGCATAATCCCCCCAGCTTTATTCTTCCTTCTTGGGATTGCTTTGGCTATTCAGGGTCTTTTGTGCTTCCATATGAATTTTAGAACTATTTGTTCTAGTTCATTGAAAAATACTGTTGGTATTTTGATAGGGATTGCATTGAATCTGTAAATTGCTTTGGGCAGGATGGCCATTTTGACAATATTAATACTTCCTATCCATGAGCTTGGGGTAGATTTCCATTTATTTGTGTCTTCTTTAATTTCTCTCATGCGTCTTGTAGTTTTCAGAGTACAGGTCTTTCACCTCCTTGGTTAGGTTTATTCCCATGTATTTTATTCTTTTGGTTGCAATTGTAAATGGAATTGTTTTCCTGATTTCTCTTTCTGCTAGTTTGTGGTTAGTATATAGAATACAGTAGATTTCTGTGTATTAATTTTATATCCTGAAACTTTGCTGAATCCAGTTATTATGTTCAAATAGGTTTTTGGTGGAGTTTTTAGGGTTTTCTATGTATAATATCACATCATCTGAAAATAGTGACAGTTTAACTTCTTCCTCACCAGTTTGGATGCATTTTATCTTTTTGTTTTGTCTGATTGCTGTGGCTAGGACCTCCAGTACTATGTTGAGTAAAAGTGGTGAGTATGGACATCCTTGTCTTATTCCTGATCTTAGAGGAAGAGCTTTCAGCTTTTCACCATTATATATTATGTTACCTATGGGTTTGTCATATATGGCCTTTATTACTGTTGAGGTACTTGCACTCTATGCCTATTTTGTTGAGTTTTTATCATGAATGGTTGTTGAATTTTGTCAAATGCTTTTTCAGCATCTATTGAGATGATCATGTGGTTTTTATCCTTTTTGTTAACGTGGTGTATGATATTGATTGATTTATGAATATTGTACCATCCTTGCATCCCTGAAATAAATCACATTTGGTCATGATGGATTATCCTTTTGATGTATTTTTAAATTTGGTTTGCTGATATTTTGTTGAGGATTTTTGTATCTATGTTCATCAGGGATATTGGTCTGTAATTTTCTTTTTTTGAGTCTTTACCTGGTTTTGGTATTAGAGTGATGCTGGCCTCATAGAATGAGTTTGGAAGTATTCCCTCCTCTTCTACTTTTTTGAATACTTTAAAAAGGACAAGTATTAAGTCTTCTTTAAATGTTTGGTAGAATTCAACCTGTGAAGCCAACTGGTAATGGACTTTTGCTTTTTCATTGCTGGTAATTGGTCTGTTCAGATTTTCTGTTTCTTCCTGGGTCAGTCTTGGAAGGTTGTATTTTTCTAGGAATTTGTCCATTTCTTCTAGGTTGTCCAATTTATTGGCATATAATTTTTCATAGTATTCTCAAATAATTCTTTGTATTTCTGTGATATCTGTTGTGATTATTCCTTCTTTGTTTCTGATTTTGTTTATTTGTGTACTCTCTCTTTTTTCTTGATAAATCTGGCTAGGGGTTTACCTATTGTGTTTATTTTCTCAAAGAATCAGCTCTTGGTTTCATTGATTTTTTTTAATTGCTTTTTTCTTCTCGATTTTATTTATTTATGCTCTTTTTCTAGTTTCTTTAATTGTGAGTTTAGGCTGTTTATTTGGTATTGTTCTTGTTTCTTGATAGGCCTGTATTGCTATGTACTTCCCTCCTAGTACCACTTTTGCAGTGTCCCACAAATTTGGACTGTTGAGTTTTTGTTTTCATTTGTCTCCAGGTATTGTTTGATTTCTGTTTTAATTTGTTCATTGATTCATTGATTATTTAGGAGCATGTTGTTTAGCCTCCATGTGTTTGTGGGATTTTTTGTTTTCCTTGTGTAATTTATTTTTAGTTACCATTGTGGTCTGAGAAACTGCTTGATAAAATTTCAATCTTTTAAAATGTATTGGGGGCTCTTTTTGTGGCCTAGTATGTGATCTATTTTGGAGAATGTTCCATATACTTGAGAAAATGTGTATCTACTGCTTTTGGGTGGAATGTTCTGTAGATACCTGTCAAGTCCATCTGATCTAATGTATTGTTCAGTGCCTCTGTTTCCTTATTTATTTTCTGTCTGGTTATTCTGCCTGTTGATGTGAGTGGTATGTTAAAGTCTCCTAAAATGAAGGTGTTGCAATCTTTTTCCCCCTTCAATTCTGTTAGTATTTGTTTTACATATTTAGGTGCTCCTATGTTAGGTGCATAGATATTTATAATAGTTATATCCTCTTGTTGGACTGACCCCTTTATCATTATGTAATGTCCTTCTTTGTCTCTTGTTACTTTCTTTGTTTTGAAATATATTTTGTCTGATACAAGTACTGCTACTCCTGCTTTTTTCTCCCTATTAGTTGCATGAAATGTCTTTTTCCATCCCTTCACTTTTAGTCCATGTAAGTCTTTGGGTCTGAAACAAGTCTCTTGTAGAAAACATATAGATGGGTCTTGTTTCTTATCCATTCTGTCACTCTGTCTTTTGATTGGTGCATTCATTCCATTTACATTTAAGGTAATAATTGACAGGTATGTACTTACTGCCATTTTATTAATTATTTTCTGGTTATTTTTATAGTTCCTCTCTGTTGCTTTCTTCCTCTCTTATACTCTTCTCTTGATATTTGATGGTTTCCTTTAGTGTTGTGATTAGATTCCTCTTTTTAAATTTTTTTGTGTTTCTTTTATAGGCTTTAAGTTTGTGGTTACCGTAAAGTTCAAGATAGCTTCCTGACTATACAACAGTCTATCTTAAGTTGATGACTGCTCTATTTCAAACACAATCTAAAACTACTTCTTTTTTGTTCTTCCTCCTCCTCCACATTGTATTATTAGATGTCCTAATCTGCACTTTTTGTGTATCTCTTGACTAATTTTGTGTATAGTTGGTTTTACTATTTTGTTTTGTTTTAATTTCATACTTCCTTGGTAATTAATTGGTCTACTATCTTTACTGTGGGTTTATTTTCACTAGTGAAAACTTCTTAGCCTTGGAAACATTTCCCTCTACAGCAGTGCCTTTAACATATCCTGTAATGCTGGCTTAGTGGTTATAACTTCCCTGAGCTTTTGTTTATCTGGGAATTGCTTAATCTTTGCTTCAAATATGAATGATAATCCCTCTGGGTAGAGGGTTCTTGGTTGAAGGTCCTTCTGTTTCAATACGTGAAATATTTCATGCCACTCCCCTCTGGCCTTTAAAGTTTCTGCTAAGAAGTCTGCTGATAGCCTGATGGGGTTTCCCTTATAAGAAATATTTGTTCTTTCTCTGGCTTCTTTTAATACTCTCTCCTTATCCTTAATCTTTGTCATTTTAATTATTGTATGTCTTGGTGTTGTCTTCCTGGGGTTCCTTTTATTAGGGGCTCTCTGTGCTTCCACGACCTGAGTGTCTATTTCTTTCCCCAGATTGGGGAAATTTTCAACAATTATTTCCTTAAAGAGACTTTCTTTCTATCTCTGTCTCTCTCTTCTCCTTCTGATACTCCTATTATCCAAAAATTGTTTCATTTGGATTGGTCACATAGCTCTCATCATTCCTAGAGATCCTTTTTTCTCTCTGTTGCTCAGTTTCATTTTGTTCCTATTCTCTAATTTCCATCTCATTGATTGTCTCCTCTACTTGCAGCAATCTATTATTCATTTCCACCACTGTATATTTCATTTCAATTTTCTTCAGCTCCAAGTGGCTCTTTTCCAGCTCTTATATCTCTTTGTTGAAGTCCTCCTTGAGATCTTCAATACTTTTCTGCAGATCCATGAGCATATTTATGACTTTTACTTTGAAATCTTTATCAAGAAGATTGGTAATCTCCATTTCATTTAGCCTTCTTTCCAATGTCTTATCCTATAGTTTTGTTTGGAACAATTCCTCTACCTCTTCATTTTGTCAGGGTTTCTGTCTCTCCCTTTGTATTAGATGGATCTGCTGTGCTTCCTGGTCCAGAGAGTAATGACCTTATGAAGAAGGCATCCTGTGGCGCCCGGACGCTCAAGACCCTTTACTCTCCAGCGCCTGGTTCTCCACTGCAGTGGAGCCCCAGTTGCTGTTGTGGGAAATGGGTGGGGCTGCCTTTCTGTCTGCCAGCAGCTGTCTCAGTCCACTGGCCCTGGCAGTTTGCCCCAGTTGGTCCTTTGTCATCAGAGCAGTGGCTTCTGCTGCGATTGTTGCGGGCGGGGCTGCTCTCTGCCTGCCCTATGGCATTTGCAGGGATTCTCTGCAGTGAGGACGGGGCAGCTGTGCAGCCTGGGGCAGGGCTGGCCCAACAAGTTGCGGGATGGCTGGGCTTGCCGCAGCAGTGAGTCGTCCCCCTGGTGATGGCGAGACATGCAGCACTGGGCTTGGCTGCCAGCAGGGAGGAAGGGGATCTTGGAGCTGGCTCTTGCAGGTACTTCCCAACTTGGGCTGAGACAGGGCCAAGAAAGCTGGGAGAGCCAGGCAGCAAAGTCTGACACTGCTGGGCCGAGTGGGCCGGCATGCTGGCGGTGCGCAGGGAAGTGCCTGGGGCTGAGCAACCAACGAGGGAGGATGAAGCATCTAGGGCTCCTTTTGGGCCAAGGGAGGGCTGGGGAGGTATGTCCACCTGCACTTTCTCCTGTGGAGAGAGCTCTGTCCAACCCTCACCCCTCTGGCACCCCTCACACTGCTGGCAAGTCTTTCTAACTGCCACATCTGCTTTGGGTCTCAGTGGGACCAGGGGAGCGTGCCTGTCCTCCACGGTGGCTGGAGTTTCAGTCTCCCAGAATGTTCCAACTCTCACTGGTGGCCAGTCCCACTAATCACCAGAACCCCGAGCATTGTAGACTCATCATCCTAGAGCAGATCTCCAGGGCCAGGTGTGCAGTGATCCTGGGCTCCTACCCCCTCCCTGTTCTGCTCCTCTTTCTCCCACCTGTGGGTTGGAGTTGGGGGAGGGCTTGGGTCCCACTTCATTGTGGCTCTGCCACTTTACCCTTTTCGGCATGGTTTTCTTTTCTTTCCCAGGTGTGGGTGGTCTGTTCTGCAGTCTTCAGGTCACTTTCAGGGCTAGTTGTATTCGCTGGAGTTGCTTCCTTGGTGTGTTTGTGGGAGGAGGTTTCTGCCTTGCCTTCCTATTCCACCATCTTTTTTCTTTCCACTCTCCAGTCAAAGCTTTTCATTACCTTCAGGGTTCAGAAACATCATGAGAGTGCATCCAGATGTGTGTCTCCTTTCATTAATATTCCCTGGACTTCATTAAGTGCTTTCCACCTGAAAATGCAGTATTTCTTCAGCTCATGGGCACCTGCTGTGCGCACGCACTCTCTTACACGTATCCCTTTCTGCCTGTGTCCACATTCATCCCTGGGCATGGAAGGAGTGAGCTTTCTGATAGCTCTGCGGCTGTAGGAGTACCTTCTGACATGGCTCCCCCTCTGCATCAGAGCAGCAAAGGTGTCCTTTAAGGAGGGAGAGAAAACACTTTGACTCACCGTATTAGTCACCTTGGACTGCTATAAACAAATAACACAGACCGGAGGCTTAAACCAGAGACATTTATTTCTCACAGTTCTAGAAGCTGGAAGTCCATGCTCGAGGTACCTTCAGATTTTATTCGTGGTAAGGGCCACTTCCTGGCTCCTAAATGATCACCTTCTCACTGAATTGTTGCATGGAGGAGAGAGAGCTCTAGTCTCTCTTCCTTTTCTTATAAGGATACTAAATACATCATGGGGTCCCCACCCTCAGAAGCCAGAGGCTAAGTCTTCATCATTCACACTGTAGTCACAGAGATGGTCCAGAAATGGCTAAATTCGACATAAAGAGTCACAAGGAATCTAGAGCATTGGAGGATTCCCCAAGGTTTTAGAGTGGAATGAGATTGGGGGATGGGTAAGGAGAGATGGGGCCAAGAGGGTGTGGGTTTTGTCAAAAGACTGTTCTTGTTGTGTGTTTTGTTATCATATATGTTTGCTTTGATGAAATTTTTGAAAAGTGATGCAACTATTGGCCAATAGAACAAAATCAGAATCATAATTATAAATGACTAGCACCCTTTTTAAACTCCTAAGTGCGGGAGAGCCAGAGCCCCACTGTCCTGCCGACCCTTCCCCACCCCAGGCAGCAGGTCAGTTGCCCCCACAGAAGGGACTCGGTCCGACAGCCTCTCTTTGGAGCTCTGCCTGGCTCCGACCACACATCCTCACTCTCAGCCTCTTCCCAGAAAGCGACTCCTCGGGGCCTGGCTGGGGGAACCATGCCAGCGTCTCCTGGCAGTCCCTGGGGCCTTGACGGGCTTTGAGTTAAGTCGTCTAAGGCTCTCTGGTCAGCAGGCCTCTCCGAGGTCAGTAAGGGGCCAGGGCATTCACACCAAGGAGAGGGTGCCGAAGGAGTAAGACCAGAAGCCTTTTCTCTGAATGCTGTTCTCACTCTCACATTTTCTCAGGATTGGTCGGCCAACCCAATGTTTGAAAGAAAGGACAACAAGAAAGAGGCCCTGTTAGACCTGAACGGAAGGATGGTCAATCTCAACAAACGGTACACCATGGTCAGGGACGCTGGCCTGAAGATCCAAGCCATGGTCACAGTAAGGAAACGCCGGGGAGCGCCTCCCGGCACCCAGGCCCCACTGTTAGTAGAGAGGTGGAAGAGGGAGAGCTAGAAATTACAAAACTATGACTTCAGTGGCCACAGAATTCTACCATCTTTCATCCAAGAGTCTTATTTTAAAATAGCAGCCCTCCTAAATGTCTACTTTGAAGCCAGTTCCTCTTGTTTATGTGTCTGCCCTCCGCAGACCCCCTGCCCTGCACAAAACAGGTGCAGACAAGTAACATCTTCCCACAAGGTCAACAAATCTTGTTTCGCGGGGATGAGCTGCCCGAGGGCGAGCACTGCTGCCCTTCCCATCCCCGTCCAGAGTGGGAGGAAGAAGCAGCACCACACAATGAATGAGGGATGTGGGGTGTGTGTGCGAGGCGTGTCCCTGCTGGCGCATTTGCTTCGGGTGACAGGATGCCACACCCCTGCTGACCCTGCCGAGCTGCCTAGAGCACAGGGCATCCCTTTTTGCCAATAGTCTCACCTGCCAGTGGGCCTGTGTCCCTGCAGGCGTGTTCAGAGGGAGCATGTGAGACAGCTGCCAGGCTACCCTGGAAGCTCTGCCTGCACTCCTGACAGCACAGGGGGTACTGGGCCTTCCTCACTTGTGTCTTAGCTTGCTTCTGTGATGGATATGAAGAGCGGAGCCCTGCACTGACCTGAAAAAAAGGAAATTCTCCCTTGAGCTCAAGATATTTTCAGGGCAGTTTTTGGGGGTTGCCCAGTGTGTGGTGCAGTCATTGGTAGGACTTAACTAATGGGTCAGCACAGCCAAGCAGACCAGCAGGCCCCGCTGCCCTCATGGGTCAAGTCACTGTTTGGAAGGCCATGACCCCAATGGAGTGACTGACTGGACCAAAAAACATCGTATCTCATGTCTTCATCTTCTTCCTTCCCCCTTTGCTGTGGTGCCAGGAAGTCCCACCAAACTAAAATGTTAAACTTCAAAAACGTTACTTAGAAGAGTTAACTGATTAACCTATTAACACTCTCAGATGTGTTGGAAACAGCACAGGAGAGATCAACTAGGCTTAGGGTCAGGACAAGTCTCACAGCACAGGAGCATAGCAAGAGGCCCAGCAAGAGGCCCAGCAAGGAGGCAGGGCAGCTGAGAACAGGGACAGGGGCTTGGGATAGAGGCCAGTGAGTCAGTGAGACAAGACTTTGTGGTCCCGTGTATTTGCACACGTGCGAGAGTCCTCTACTCCCACGACACAGCTGAACCATTTCTTTTTACCTTACAATTAAGTTATTTCAGCCTGTGTCTTCTCACCCCTATTAGAAGAACTGTCTGAGGCTACAAACTCGGTCATACTCATCTTTGTGTTTCCCTGTAGCATTCTGTATCTTAGAGATTCATTATCTATCCATCTACCCTTCCACCCATCCACCCATTCACCCACCCACCCACCTATCCATCCATCCCCTCACCCACCAGCTCCTGCTCTGTCCCAGGCATCCTGCTGAGTGCTGAAGGTAGAACAGTAGAAAGGATGGCCAATCCCTGTCCTCATGAAGCTTGGCATCAAGGGGAGGTACAGACCAAAGACAAATAAATAAAGTGATTCCGATTTGTCATCTGTGCCATGACAGGTGCAGACAGTGGGTTGCTGGAGGGATACAGGTGAGCGGCAGGGACAGGAACCAAACCTGAGATGAATTGAAGGCCTTTGTGAGGAGGTGGCTTTTGAGCTGAAACTAAAAGACTGAAGAAGCCAGGTGTGGGAGGGAGGATGGGAGCGAGCAGCCTGTGCAAAGACGGCCATGGGGAAGAGCCCTGACCATTAGGTAACCGAGAGTACCATGTGTCCGGAGTGTGTGAATGAGGGCGGGGCAGGCCAGGGACTCCCCAAATAAGCCGATTAAAGAGTGCATGGACAAACCAGTGAAATGTCAGCCAACTGTGTGGTTCTGTTTGCAGGAAAACGCAGAACTATTCAGAGCAGATACGACAAGCTCATCCTGGAAGGATTATATCAACTACATTGACAAGATGGTCTTAGACGAATTTGACGGTTTCATTCGCCAATCTCTAAACTACCTAACGGACAACATGGTCATAGATGTGAGTTTTGATAATAAGATCTCTATGTGTAGTTGCTTATGCATAGGTATATGTATATATCTGTGTTATAAATGTAAGATAAGGATGTTGGAGCCTACAGTTTGCAGCTTCCTGGTGAAAGAATAGGCTGTCATGTTATAAACAGAGTTATTAAAATCTGCCTAGGGGTGACCAACTCATCCCGGTTTTAAAACTGGAAGCCCTGCACCTGGACCCTCCTCAGTGTCAAGCACTGGGGACGTCTGATCACCTTAAATGTTGCACACCACGCATTAGCTGCAGAACACCTAAGCGGTCCTGCCCTGCTGCTGGGTGAGGGAAATCAGGCGCCACTGCCCCCCCTCGGGCAGATCGGGGTGGGGTGCCCTCCTGTCAGCAGTATCAGCCACTAACCTATTGAGCCCTCTGCCAGGCACACTGCCGGTGTAAACCAGGTCGGCAAAGAGGGTGTGCTGGTTCGTTTCATTCGGGCAAGTTCTCCCAGGTTTTCTCTCCAGGTGAGCCCTTCCCAACCCATGTCTTTTTCATTACAATGATTCCCAAATGACTTTGATAGCTGCTAGTAGGCAAGATCAAAGACGCCCAGCCTGTCCAGCCCCCCCGCAGGAGAGGATGGTGAGGACCACAGCGGGACACTGTGGGCAAGTCGAAGAGGGCGGACGGTTCATGCTCAAGCCCAGCACACACGTCTGCTAGGCTGGTTGTCACCAATCGCAGACCCGGAATTCTGGTGGTGAAAGTAGTCAGCACGCCCAGCCGGAGGCTCACCGCTAGCCCACAGCAGTGCAGGGCCGCCGGTGAGGGTGACCGGTTTGCAGCCATAGCCAAAGCCACGGCCACGAAGATTCCCTGATGACACAGTGCCCTCAGAAATCCCAGGCGCCCCCTTATTTGCGAGTGGCCTAGAGGCAGGGGCAGACCCCTGAGTTAGATGCTTTGGAAAAGCCTGGGCTCCTGAGTTTGTAACAGTGAACCTTCCCTACCACTTAGCAACTCACCTGGACCGGGTCAACACCCCACCTTGGTTACAGAGAAAACCCGTGGGTTCTTCCGTTGACCACCACGGGGCTGTGCTTGGAGGAGGATTAGCGGCCGTGGAGTGGATCTTGTGGTGCCTGTGGGCCTTGGTCCACTCTTTGAGAATTGCTGGTGTGTTGGGCTAACTTCCATCCTGTCACCTTGCAAATGAGGAAAGCACCCTCCACCTTGCAGCCTCACAATGGGGCTCCAGGAACAGACGGGGTCATGGTGTGCCCCTGCTTTGTAAATAGAAACCTCAGATGGATGTCAAGGCTTGTCCCTTCTGGAGCATAGCAAAGGCCATCTGGCCTGGCTGTGGCCCTGCGTGGCTGTGGCCACGGCTGCCAGCATTTACAAGTGAGCCAGCCATTGCTCTACATGCTTTATATGTTGTTGATTGATTTGGTCTTTGAGAGAAAACCCAAAGAGATGGAGCCAGTCCGTGTCCCTGTTCTATAAAATGGTTATCCCAGTTTTATTTATCTGGGGAAACTGGGAGGCGTCTTGCCTAAGGCCATCTGGCTGGTCAGCAGCAGGCACAGGCTTTGCACTGAGGTGGTGGGGCCCCTCTGCACTTCCACTCACTGCCCCAGCCTTGTGCACCTGCTCTGGGCCCCTTGGGGCATTTGGCTTCATATCTCTTGCTCAAGGGGCCCCCAGAAGCATGCTCCCCAAAGTGGTCCCAGCCAGCAGGAGTTAGCCCTAAACCTTGGATGGTGCCTTGAATGACCATCTGGGCGTTGAGAAAGGTTCAGCCGAGGGCAAGGCATTGACACCGCCCACCATCCTTTCCAGGAGAGCGTTGCGCCTCTGTTTGAAGTGCACATGGAGCTGGATGAGGACGGGCCGGTCTTCAATCCATCCCTGGAGGTGGGCTCAGACTATGGCTTCCTGACGCTGATTGAAAGCCTGCTCAATGACATCTACAATGCAGCCATGCTCATCCCCCGACTGGCCAGGGGCCAAATGAACTACAAGGTCAGTCTGGGCTTCACGCAGCCCACCCACTCTCCCTACAGAGGCACCAAGTTCTCCCTGGTTCAGAATTGCCTCCCTACCTCAGCCATGCCTGGGCATTTACATTTTCAATGATGATGGTTCTGAATGTGCAAGGAGACCAGAGGTTCCTATTCCATCAGTTCCCCCAGGACTACAAACCGGATTTCTCTCCCCACTCCTCCCCAAAACCTGTCCTTACTCTCAGAGCACTTCCACTCAGTGGGCCTGGTTTTCAGTCCTCGGACTCTTCCCCTCCCTAACAAGACTCCGAGAGGAGCTCTTACCCACTGCCTGGCATTTCATTCCCTTGCACAATTTAAACCTGTGACTCTCTCAGCACTCAGCTAGCCGTCTACTCTAAATGCATCAAACACTACTAAGCCAAAGTCATATCAGATTCTGGGAATGCAAAAGGCATAGGAAGTTTGGCTTCCCTGAGGTGTGTTTGCATAACAGTAAAACAAAAATCGGAGAAGACCTCAATGTCCACCAAAAGGGAGGCATTGAGTAGATTCTGGCCCATCCACATGAAGCCATCTGGACAAGCCACGGAAATGAACCAGGGCTGGAAAGATGATGGTGACATGCTAGTAAGTGTTTATCAGGTTGTGGAGCACTGTTTAGAATATGGTTTCATTCGTTGAAACAAAAGTCTGTCCTCACATGGATACACTCCAAACTGTTGAGTGCTTGCTTCTGGGAAACAGGAATGGGGGTAAGGATGGAGGGAGGACAGGGAGGGCTGTGCTGATTGACTTTTTTTATAAGGGGCACAAACTATTTTCAATAACAAATGTTTATAGAAGATGCTCTGTATTATTAGGGAGGAAGCATGTGTGTGTCTGTGTATCCACATACGCATATGTGTGCATGTGCGTGTGTGTGTGCTTGTGTGTAGTGAGGTGAGTGCACAAGAGGAAACACCTGGGAAGGTCAAGGAACTCGCTCCCAAGGAGCCAACCTGTGAGCTGAGCCTTAGAGGGTGGGAGGGGATTTCCAGGCAGACGGTGTCAGGCAAAGGAAATGGCTTGAGGATTTCCGAGCCACAAAGGGGTGATGTACTGGGCCCAGGTGCGTGCGCCAAGCTGCTGAAGAGCTCAGAATAGTGTTTGCCCCCAGGCATCGGTCAGCTTATAGGTACGGGCTTGGGACCCAATTCAGGCCAGTGATAGCCAGACCCCTCCGTGTGCTCTAGAGTCTGGCAGGATGCCCATCTGGTGGTGCTACACCCATCCTGGGGTTCTGACGAGGAGAACAGAGCAAAGCAGGATAAGGGTCCCAGGAGCAGTCATACCCCAAGTGGAGCGCACCCCACCCAGGTCTGATGTATATCCCTGGGATCTTAATTTACAGAGGTGACCGTACAGGGCATCACAAGGCTAATGTTGCTCATCGTTCCCACAGAAACAGGAGGTGAGGAAGGCGAGGCAGGGCGGCAGCGGGAAGCCGGAGTGAGGGGGAAGCCCAGGCCAGAGCCTTTAACGGGGCTCTGCAGGAGAAGAAGGGGAGGCCGCCCAGAGTGGGCCAGTTTGCCTGAGGTCTGGGGGCTCTGGGCTACAGGGGGCGCCTCCAGCTGCCTGGTGCCTGACTGTGGGTCATGAGGGCTTGGAGTGTGGGGGTTAGATAAGGGAGGTGGTTGAGGTGTAGACCCAGGGCCAGTGGGTTTATGCATGAAGGGTGTGCTCGCTTCTGAGTCCTTTGTCCCTCTGGCCCTGGCAGGGCCGTCTCTCCCCAACCAGCAAGACTTTTTAAGATGTCAAAGCATCTTAAGATACGGACAGTAAAACGCATGATTAATAAACCTCCTCCACCTTGAGATTCTCCAGTTACATGAACCAATGAGTTGTCTTTTTCTTATGCCAGTCTGAGTCAGGTTTTCTGTCCCTTGTCCAGCACAGGCCTCCCATGCTCCCTGCTCTGGCCAGCCGTCCTCAGTAGACTTCTGTCAGCTCCTGGAATATCTGCTCCCCGCCAGGGCAGGGCCTTTGCACCGGGCTGCTCCTCTTGCCCCTCACCTGCCTGCCCGTCAGCTCCCTGACCAGTGGCTACTTCCTCAGAGAACATCCCCCCACCTCCTCCCCATCACACCTTAAAGCAAGGGTCCAAGTCGTGATGTCTCATTTCTGGGATTCTTTGGATAATGACCCCATCCCTGCACTGTAACCGTGTGGGCCCTGTCTATACCCCAGTGCCCATGCCCTTGCGCCCTTGCTGAATAACTCTTAAATGAAAGCATCAATATCTGAGTCATCCTGGGGTCTGCTGGACTAAAGTCACAGTCAGCTTATCTTCTTACAGGAGAACATTGCAAATGAGCAATTTCCCTATTTCTCATCTTGAGAGATCAATAATGCCTCCCCCAATAGAGAGCCATCCTGCAGGGTGGGGAGATCAAATGCGAGTCGTGGCTGCAGGAAAAGCGCCCACCGGTGTGCTCCCTTCTGCCCCTGCAGACCGACCTGGAGGACATGACCGACCTCACAGAGATGAGGGAGGAGCTGTACAGCCTGGTCATCAGCGCCATGAAGGGGGCCGAGGAGTACCAGGACTCCCTCGAGAGGTACTCCTACCTCTGGACGGCTGACCCGCAGGAATCCATGAGGAACTTCCTGGTCTGCGGGCGGGCGGTCACCCCAGCGGACCTAGACAGCCGGGCCGAAGAGGCCCTCCCCAGGACGCCGCCCACCCTCACCCAGTTCCAGCAGCAGGTGGGTGCGGGCTTTGACCCCCAGCTTCCTTGCCTCTGGGATACCCCCAGGGGGTCACTGGGCTTGACTGAGAACTTGGGTGAATAGTTTAAAAATGTAGGTTTTATTATTTTTTCTGGTCTGGTGAGGCCAGTGGATCAGGAGACGACTGCCATTGAACAGAGAGTTTGTGACTCATGGTTCCAGGAGGGGTAGGGAGGCGGGCACGCCACACCAGGAAGGGCCACTCGGGGAAGCACCAGTGTTTGTTGGTCAGGAGGCAGAGGGTGAGGGGAAGTCAGGACGGAGAGCCTGTGTAGTGGCGTCTGTGGAAAGGAGTGGGCATGACAGGCCAGCAGGCTTAGGACTGGCTAGTTTCCGTCATTCCAGTGGTCTCGGGTTGTCTGTGATTGGGACAGCAGGGTATTAGCCCAGAGTGAAAGGCCTGATGGGGGTGAGGTCAGGGGGGACATGGGCTCCAGCTTGGTGGTCAGCATGTGAATGAAGGTGGGGAGCTGTTACCTGTCTCTGGGAATGAGCCAGCCTGGGGCGGGGCAGCCCTCCAGGGTCCGCGAGCGCCAAGACTACAGAACAGGAACCCTTTTCTGTTTGCTAGAGGGAAGCTGCTCCATTCATGATTCAGTGAATAAAAACACACAGATCTTTAAAAAAAAAAGAGAGAGAATATAGAACAAAAGAGAACAGTTAATACACAAAGCTCCACGTTTTTTCCTGCTACGTGTAAGAGAGCCGCTGTGCAGAAGTGACCGCCCCAGGGCGAGTCACGAGAGGCAGATAGTGGCACACGGGGTGTGGGTGGCCGGCGGAGCTTGAGCGCCCCGAGTATGCAAAGCAGCGTGAGGAGGGGCTGAGCTCCGGGACCCCCTGGCGCCTGCACCACACACAGTGCGTGCAGCTTGTGTCCTGTTCTTCAGGACATTCTCCTGAGCTGGGGACAGACTGCTGGGCCACAAGGAGCCCTAGGGGTGCCGGGATGAGGAAACAACATGTGTTTGGGGCCTCCCGGGGCCCCTGCACAGGGCCAGGCACCTGCAGCCCGACGGGTGAGCTCAGCCTGTGTCTGCAGATCGACTCCTACGAGACGCTGTATGAGGAAGTGTCCAAGTGTGAGAACACCAAGGTGTTCAACGGCTGGCTGCAGTGTGACTGCGGCCCCTTCAAGCAGGCCCTCCTCAATACCATCAAGCGCTGGAGCCTCATGTTCAAGCGACACCTCAGCAGCCACGTCACTGACAGGTGGGCACAGACCCCACGCCCTGACTCCGTCCTGACATCCCCTAACCACACCCTAGGACAGCCCCATGTACCAGGGGCGTCTGCAAGTGGCCTTCCTTGGAAGTGCCCTCTCCAGGGAAGGCATGGGGGTAAAAGTCAGGCTTAGAGGCCAGCACCCCACCAAGGGTGGGTCCCAGCAGAAAGGTGCCCCTGGCTGCAAGTGAACCCAGTTCTTTCATTCAAGGCCTGTTTACTGAGCACTGATGGTGTGTGGGCACCAGATGCCAAGGAAACCTTTAGGAGCCTACAGCCTGGCTTGTAATGAATGGAGCAGTAACTATGCAGTTACAGGCAGTGGTCAAAGTCCTGAGGTGCATGGCGCCGGCAGAGAGTGCAGCCGGGCTGGCCTCCATCTGGGATGCCTGCAAAGGCCCCTCTGAGGTGTGGCCTTGCATGCAGATGTGCCAATCAGTCTGAGTGGAGCTGGTGAGGTGTGGGGTAACATGCTGCAAAGACAGGTGATAGCAAGCAGCAGGTATCCTGAGATGGACAGGAGCTCTCCCTTGCTCTGCGGGCTTCTACATAACCAGGGAGGCTGGCTGCGGCCCGCCTGCTCAGCTGGGCCAAGCCCCTCCCCGTCTCTTATTCCTTAGCCTTGCTGACCTGGAAGCCTTCATGAAGGTCACCAGGATGGGCTTGACGAAGACCCTGAAGGAGGGGGACTATGATGGCCTTGTTGATGTGATGGGTCATCTGCTGAAGGTCAAGGAGAGGCAGGTGGTGACCGACAACATGTTTGAGCCCCTGAAACAAACCATTGAGCTGCTTAAGACCTATGGGGAGAAGATGCCGGAGGAAATACACGTGAAGCTGCAGGTAGATGACAGCAGGGATGGGAAGGACGGCAGCCCAGTGCCAGGAGCTGTGGGGTCACAGCCAGAGAAGTGGCTGCTGTAGCTGGGACAAGACCTGCAGGCTAGACCTCTGCCTCTAGACGCAGGAGTCCCTATGGAGTGGTGAGGTGGGAGAAGGCTCCTTGGAGAAGAGGGGACAATGAGGTGGTGGGACCAGTAGTTCTTCCATTTGAGTGGGGTTTCATTCAATTAAACATGCCTTCACATTCATCCCATATCTCCTATGGATGAAGTCAACCTTAGATGCAGGCCACAGAAGACAGACAACAGAATCAGTGGAGGCCCTGCAGAGGTTAGAGGCCCGGCAGTGAGGCCAAGAGCGGGGCCAGCGCCCAGAGGGGCCATGCGTCAGCTGCTCTGGGAATTCCCTGGCTCCAGTCTCCCTATGGGACAGCCAGGCCATAAGGCATGAAAGGGGGAGGACTTGAGGCTGCTGCGTTGGCTGGGGGGTGGGAAAGATGGAGAAGGTGTAGCCGGGCTGGAAAAGATGGAAAGATAGCCACTGCTGGGCCACCGCCCTGGAGTTTCCATCTCCTCCCAGAGCCAGCTGCCTCTCCTCCCTGCCCCCATCTCTGCTGCTGCCCTGCGTCCACTTACACAGGTTCTACTCCTCTGCTGGTGGGCACTGACTCCAGCCAGAGCCCAAGACCCCACAGCTGAGGGGGTGGCAAGGTTGTGGGGCAGATGGAGAAGCTCACAGCCACATGGTACCAGTGGCCTCGGCAACTCTGTGCTGCCCAGGCCCTGCTTCAGAACCCACTGTGTTCTGACCATAAACAACATAGCTCACCCTGCCCAGGGCCCCGCTGCGGACGCGGATCTGAAGTGTGCGTGGCCAGTCCCCAGGGGACAGCACAGCTGGTGTGATAAACAGAGTTTGAAGTGTGCCACTGCCAAAAGAAACATTAGTGAATCCTGGAAGAACATGAAACGTCTCTTCCATTTGTGGGCAAAGAATCTGTTGCCTGGGATTTTTTTTCTTTAAAATACCTTATGGTTATAAATCCAATATTTGCCCAAGTGTGGGAAACTCGGAAAACACAAAAATTTACCTGAGTGTTAAAGCCATTCTTGAAATGGTGAAATTATAGAATGGAGAACAAGTGAGTGGCTGCCCAGGGCCAGATGTGTGGTGGGGAGGGCGCAGATACAGAGAGAACCTAGGCAGGTCCCCTGGACGATGGGCAGTGTGGTGTGTGTCTGCAGCCGTGCTAACCAGCACCTGTACGTGCAATAAAGTTGCTGGAACTACACGCACACACGTGCACACACAACTGGGGTTAGAACACAGGGGGAACCCGACAAGTGCTGCCGGCTAGTTGGCAGAAGCCCAGTGGAACCAGAGCTTTCCACCACAGGCGGGGGGCAAGGCACACAGGACTCCCTGTGAATGAGCCTACGGTTATTGCACAAGAGAAAGTTTTTAAGAGGACAGACAAAGGACCGGGTTTTGGCCTTGGCCTGCCTAGGAGCTGCCCGAGCAGTGGACAAACACCAAGAAGCTGGCCATTCAGGTGAAACAGAACGTGGTGCCCCTCCAGGCCAACGAGGTCAGCATCCTCAGGCGCAAGTGCCAGCAGTTCGAGGTACTCGGGGCCCAGCGCCCGGGGGGACGGGGCCCAGGGCCAGGGGGGACGGGACCCAGAGCCAGGGGACAGGGCTGCACTGGGCCCGGGAGGGGCGGGAGCTCTACCCCTGCACCTTGGTCTCCACAGCTCAAGCAGCACGAGTTCAGAGAGAAGTTCAGGCGAGAGGCCCCGTTCACCTTCAGTGACCCTGACCCCTACAAGTCCCTCAATAAGGTACTTTTGCTCCAGGATGAGGTGGGGGAGGAACTCTGGGGACCCAGTGCTTCCTGTCTGTTCTCAAGCTGTTGTGCTTGGGAGTCCAGAAATAGGGTCTCGACAGGACTGGCCTGGAGACCACATGTGTGTGTGCGTGTGTGGGACGGGGGGGGGACACCTACACACAAACCCGCGCGTCCCAGGCTGTCTTCCCTCTGTGGGTGCTGCGTAGAGCTTCCCACCAGGCCTCTGGTTCACACCCACTGGAACATCCTGCAAGCCTCACAAACACCTTCCGCCCAGCCCCGCCCCACCCCAGGGCCCCGAGGTTCCCATGCAGCACTCGCCTGCCACCCCATGCAGCTGCCGGTGGTCAAGCCCCACCCATGTCCCCTCTCTGTGCCCATCAAGCCCATGGGCAATGTGCAAGTTTCACAGCCTGGCAACCTGCTCAGCTTGGGTCCCACATATTCTCACAGGGCAGGAGTGTGTGGGGTGCATGGCTGGCAGGGAGCCCCGAAAGCACAACAGGGGGCACCATCAGTGCCTCTGGGCGCCCAGCAGCATGTTGAGTGCCTGGTGTGGCCAGGCCCAGCCCATGCCTCCGCCTCTCTCCACAGCACCACAGGCACGAGCACAGTGGAACCCCAAGGCATCCTCAGGGCCACCCCACACTTCCCCTCACCCCTCCCCGAGCCTTGGTTCTTTTGCTCACTCAGCTTGGAAGCCCCCCATTCCCACAGGTCAAGGTCTGCCTATGAGTAGATGCACTGAGCCCCAGAGCACTTAACCCATGGGGCCCAGACTGGATCCTTCGAGATTGGGTGTGAGTTCCATTTCAGAGCCGGATCTTGGGTCCAAAGGCCTGTCCTGAGGCAGTGTGCACCCCGGGAACCCCCCTCCACCCCGCAGACACGTGCACACACTCAGCTCTAGAGCAGCCCCTTAGTCAAGAGTTGGGGGTGAATCTTTATTCCTCTTCTGTGCTTATCTAGATTTTTCTAATTTTCACAGCAGTCAAGCACTGCTTATATAATTTTCCATAAGATTAAAAGAATGTAGCATGAAAGTTGGGGAAATCGGGAACTCTCAGGAGGAAACTAGGCATTCATGTCATTAAAAGTCAATCCTTGTGCCTGAACCTGAAAAGATAAACCATCTTCCTGGGAGACCAGAAGCAAGGGGTCATTTGGAGGCAGGAAGGGCAGGGAGCTGCTCCCCTGCGTGGGGAGTCTGCCGTCATCATAGGTACCAGGGGCCGGGGAAGAGCAGGTACCCTGAGTGGGGGTGCCCCTGTTCACCACCGTCCTTACCTGCCCACAGCAACAAAGGAGCATCGCGGCCATGGAGAGCATGGTGGAGGCTCTGGGCAAGTCGGGAAGCCTGTTCGAGGTCCCAGTCCCAGATTACAAGCAGCTCAAAGCTTGTCACAAAGAGGTCTGCCTGCTGAAGGAGCTCTGGGACATGGTTGTCATGGTGAGGGGGTCAGCAAGTTGCAGGTGGGGTGGGCCACCGTGGACGGCACTCGGGCATCCCGGCACCAAGTTAGGGTGCCCCATTATCCTCTGGCTGTTAAAAAGCAACAACCCCATTTGGAAGTTGGAAGCCCTGCTCTTCCTGGAAAGAAGAGCAAATGGGGGTAGCCAGGGTCCCCCATACTAAGGCTCTGCAGATAGCATGTGCATGTGTTAGCTTTGGCCAGTCCGTCCTCCTCCATCTTCTTTCAAAGATGTTTTAGTTCTTCTCTCTTGGTCTCTTGAATGAACTTCAGAATCCTTGTCAAATTCTCCTCTCCAAAAGAAAACTATGTGACCTTAAATGGAATTGCATCTTCTCTGGTTGCATCTCCCCCTCGGCAGTGTGCAGTGTCCCTCCCTATACAGGAGCAGCTTCCCTGTATGTCTTCACTTATTTCACTTTTTAACATTGTAAAATATTGTAGATGTCTTCATTCTGACCATAGTGAGTCTACACGCTTCTTACATGGGGGGAAAATCTTTGTACTCGCAAGTCAAATTCCAAACACCCCTAAAGAGAGCACAAATTGAAGCCTCTTGATAACTTACCACAATGAACTTGAACTCGAGTCTCTTGTGTACGAATGCCATTGCAGAGCACAGTGGGTAAAGTCCGAGAGAATGGGACGCTGTACTTTCTCTCCATAAACACCAGTTTGCACAGACTAGAGGTCAGGTTTCCCAGGAGATAATGGTAAGCATTTACAGTCAGGAGGCTCCAAGGAAAGTTCTCCGGAACAAATAGGGCCGGGGCACTTTTATGATAACAGGATACAGAATAAGCTCAAACCTACCAGAAAGCCATGGATTCCTGTAGGATTAAGGTTTAGAGTCTAAGTATCTTTATCATGAATCTTTTGTAAACACCCTCTACTTTTTACCTTTATCTAACACGGATGCTCGTCCAGCCCAGGCCTTTCGGCCGTAAGCACCTGTGTCAGCCCTCTCTGATTCCCTCAAGGACTAGCATTTCCAGTGTCACAGCCCTCTTTCAGCCCTCTCCAAGCAAGTGACTGCAGGCTTCATGGTCTTCTGTCTCCACTCTTGGTAGGGTTATTCCCAGGTAGATTCCGTGTCTTGTTTCATGCGGTTGTTGTAAATGAAAGTTCCTCTATTACATTTGTGTCAGTTGGTATAAGCTAGCTAATGTGCAGTAACAAACAGCCCTAAAAAAAAAAACTTGTTAAGAACAAATGTATTTCTCACTCATGCAAAGTCCACACTCTAGTTCCCAGCAACAGTTGGGCAGTTCAGCATTCCAGGCTGTATATCAGAACTGCTTCCATGGTTGCCAAGGAAGGCGAGGAGAAGTATGAGTCGAGCATTGGCAATTAAATGCTTCTACCCTAAAGTGTCAGGTATCACTCATCTCTCATTGGTCAAGGCAAATTATGTGGCTGCATCAAGAGGTAGTGGGGACCTGGGTCCTGGTGAGCACTAACAAAGCCCATCGCAGGATTTTGCCAAAGCCATGTTTTAACTTGTGCCTTTTAAGTTGTATCTTTACAAGTGGTTGCTTTCCCTGTGTATCCACCCCCTTTACCAAACTTTGTTATCAGCTCTAAACATTGGGTTTTGCCCCGCCCCCAATGGCAGTGGCACTAAGGTAACACAGACGCCCTCCTGCGTCTCCCTGATGAGGGTCAATAGCGAGTGTCTCCATCGCAGGTCAACACCAGCATGGATGACTGGAAGACCACCCGGTGGAAAGACATGAATGTGGAGCAGATGGACATAGACTGCAAGAAGTTTGCCAAAGACGTTAGGTCTTTGGACAAGGAGATGAAAACCTGGGATGCCTTCATGGGGCTGGACAACACCGTGAAGAATATGATCACGTCCCTCCGCGCCGTGAGCGAGCTGCAGAACCCCGCCATCCGGGACCGCCACTGGCAGCAGCTCATGCAGGCCGCCCAGGTACCACGAGCCTTGGGAGTGGAGGGCATAGCCCCTGGCAACCAGCCAGGCTTCTGTGGCTCAGCCAAGGTGCTCAGGGCCTGATGGCCTAAAGCCAGGTGCAGGCAAGGCTGGCTTCATGCACATGTGACCTGGGCAGTCGCACAGGGCCTGTGCTCAGAGGGGCCCCACTGTGGGTTGGATGCTCTGCTGTCACCATCTTGAAATGTTTGTAGTAAAGGGCCCCATTGTTTTGTACCAGGCCCCACAAATAATGTAGCCAGTTCTGGTTGTAGGTTGAGCGTCCAAAGCGTCCAGGAAGCTCGGCTCAGGTAAACAGCTCCTCCAGAGACACCATGCACCCCAGAGCACAGAGTCCTAGTGCCTGAATTTTCCCAGGGATATCCCCAAGTGGGGGGGACTGGCCTCGACACCAACAGAAGGCAAGTAGGAACGCTCCCCACAGAAGAACAGAATTTTTTGAGGCCCCACATAGGTGCCAAGGATACAAACAGAGAGAGAAAATATGGCCTCTGTTCTCAGGCAAACAAAGAAAGCAATAACAGTACGTGCAGTCGTGTTTGGCATGCCAAGTGAGATATTCGGCAATGATTCTATGTGTTCAGAGGAGGCAGTCACCTCCAAGAGGCGGGAGAGCAGAGAAAGCTTCAGGGGCATGTGGAAGTGGTCTGGGCTTGGGAGAGAGAAACAGGAAGACAAGCAGGGTGGTCTTGAGGACTTGATCCTGAAACCAGGGGCCTGGAGTCCTGGGAGAGACCCCTGGGCCTTGATCAACAAACAAGGATATGTCCCAGGAATTTGGCACGGCCGAGGGCTTGGCGAGACCCAGGCAGATATTTTCCGAAACATGATTGCGAGACACTTTATTGCATCAATTGGTTAAACCATCCCACGGGGGGCGTGGAGGGGTTCTCAGAACCAGCTCGGATGTTTGTCTCTGTGACAGCGAGAAGAATGTGAGCAGGGGACGTGGAGGGGGTTTGAGGCCTGGGTGGCACCATGCAGACCCCCGAGATGGTCACCAGAGCAGTGGTCGCAGGGACCCAGCCACACCCGTTGTGCCCACAGCGGCGCCCTGAGGCAGTGCATTAGCTCCGGTGACAAAGTGCCACCAACTGTGGGGCTTAAAACCACGGGACTGTGTTCCACCGTGGCTCTGTGGCCAGAAGTCTGAGATCAAGGTGTCAGCAGGGTCTCCGAAGGCTCTGGGACCCCAGGCGCTCCTTGGCTTGTGGCCATCACCCCAGTCCCTGCCTCTGTGATCACTTCTCCAATCCCGTTCCTCTCTCTCTCATAAGGACATCTGTTACTGGCTTAGGTCCACACAGGGAATTCAGGATGATCCCATCTCAAGACTCTTAACTTCTGCAAGGACCTTATTTCCAAATCGGTCATATGCTGAGGTCCAGGTGGCCATGAATTTGGGGGGATGGTATCCAGCTCACTACAGATGGGTTCTGGCTATTGTGCAGTCTTACAGGGAGGAAAGGCCAGGCTGGGAGAGGTAACTCGCCCATCAGGGAGCCAGTAAATGGGAACACAGAGCTTCCAAGTGCTCCCTCCACAGCCTGAGGTCGCCCACTAACTGGCCTCCCCATGACGGATAAAGATGTCCGTCCAGTACAAAGGACTTTATAGGAACATGCCTATTTTTCCCCCAGGTGAAATTCAAAATGTCAGATGAGACTACCCTGGCGGACTTACTCCAGCTGAACCTACACAAGCATGAGGATGAGGTCCGGAATATCGTGGACAAGGCTGTGAAGGAGTCTGGGATGGAAAAGGTATCCTTTGTTAAAAGTGAGATGTGTTTTGTGTGGGACGACGTTGAAGCTGATCCACCGACTGGTGCCTTAGGGGCCTTGTTTCCCGTGGTGCCCAGCAGTTGTTCAACACGAAAGGAAGCGTCCACGGGCCTTCTCTTCTCCAGCTGGTGACAGAAACCGCGTAAAGTGTTTCCAGCATTGACTGCTGAAAAAAAAGATCTAATTCCTGACTATAGCTCTGTCTGTGGCGTGCAATGGCATGTACGTTTAAAACCAACCTGGAGCTCTTCTCCTTCTGCGGAGCGCTCTCCTTTGTGGCTGGTCTGCCTCTGCCTCTGTGGGAGTACAGGCCATGGCCGGGCCTGGCGCGGCTGAGGGTCCCCCAGGGCACAGGGACCCCCTGAAAGACTCACCTGACTAACTCTGGTGTGAGTTTGAAATGTCACATTTCAGCTTTTTTTTTTAAACAGCTTTATTGAGCTATGATCCACATTCACACCACTCACCAATTTAAAGTGTATGGTTGAATGGCTTTTAGTGCATTCATACAGATGTTTCACCATCATGTAGCAGAATTAGCCAATGTTAGACCATTTTCTTCACCTCCAGAAGAAACCCATAACCCTCAGCTGTCACCCCCACCTTCCCGTACCCCGGCCCAGCTCTGAGCAACCATACCCACTTTCTGCCTCTCTGGATTTGCCTATCCTGGACACTCCCCGTCAATGGAATCATACAGTCTACGGCCTTTTGTGGCTTCCTTCACTTCGAGGTCCCCCCATGCTTTGTGCCTTCATCTGACTAAATGCCACCCTACTGTATGGACAGACCACAGGGGGTTTATCCATCATCTGTTGGTGGACATTGGGTCACTCCCACTTTTTGGCGATTGTGAGTAATGTTGGTATGAACATTTCAGTTTCTTAAAGCAGGGCTTCCTTCCGAGTTCTAGGAAACTCTGGGTCCGTCTCCGCCCCACATACCAGACGCTCACTGATGGGTCTCTGTGTTGCCCTGAAAGGTGCTGAAAGCCCTGGAGAGTACCTGGTCCACCATGGAGTTCGAGCATGAGCCGCACCAGCGCACCGGCACCATGATGCTCAGGTCAGACGAGGCGCTGGTGGAGACGCTGGAGGACAACCAGGTGCAGCTGCAGAACCTCATGATGTCCAAGTACCTGTCCCACTTCCTGAAGGAAGTGACAAGCTGGCAGCAGAAGCTGTCTGTGGCAGACTCGGTCATCTCCCTCTGGTTCGAGGTCCAGAGAACCTGGAGCCACCTGGAGAGCATCTTCATTGGTTCCGAAGACATCCGCACCCAGCTTCCAGAGGACTCCAGGCGCTTTGACGAAATCGACCTGGAGTTCAAGGTGAGCACAGCCTCTCTCTCCTGCTGGGCGTTCTCAGAAATGGCTGCCTCGGAGAACCCCGGTGTACTAAAGCCTTGGCGGTGCCCTTCTCTTCCCAGGCCTTGATGGAAGGGGCGGTGAAGACACCCAACGTGCTAGACGCCACCAACAAGCCGGGTCTCTGCAACCAACTGGAAAATCTGAAGCAGAGGTGGGTTCCCACGCCTGCAGATGAGGGGCATCTTGGGGGCAGGAGCCCAGCTCATGCGCCCCCTGCTGGCCAGGATGGAGCAAGCGCCCCGGGTGCTGGGTTAACACATCCCTTCCCTGGGAGCTCACATTCTGCCACTTCCTGCCACATCAGCCACACACAGTGTCTTCAGCCTCAGAGGAGACGACCGCAGAGATTAAACTGTACTCCCTCCTTCCTAGGGGACAGCCACAGGGGCGGGGGCTGGCGGGGCCAAGCGCCAGGTTGGAAGGTCTATGTTCAGTGATCAGCAGGCTTATCCCCCGGGCTGATGGTTGGCTGCAGACAGGGTGGGCTGGGAGAGACCCTCCGGAGAGCAGGCCCCCACAGCCTCCTTTCCCTCCCAGGCTGGCCGTGTGCGAAAAGGCCTTGGCAGAGTACTTAGACACCAAAAGACTGGCTTTCCCAAGGTTCTACTTTGTCTCCTCGGCGGACCTTCTGGACATTCTCTCCAACGGAAATGACCCCGTGGAGGTAGGCGGGCCCCTGGTACGCTGAAGGATAGCCGACTGCAGGTGCGACCTGCAGACCCCAGGTGGACCTGTGCTGGCCCACGTCTGAGCAGCCCTGGGATGTTGGAGGACTGTCCGCGGATGTCCCCGTATCACCTCCGCACCAGAAATTGCTCTGGGGCCACCTGTCGCAGAAAGGCTGGGAGACAGTTCTTGACCGTGCCCTCTCCCTCTCCATGCCCTGTTTCCTTCATGTGGAAAACGGGTTCGATGCCAGCAGCCGGGTGAGACGCTGTTTCTCAGGTACACCCACTCACTCAGTTGCCCTCCAGCTCATCCTAATAAGTCCTGGGCCCCAGGAGCCGGGAAGAAATGTTCTCTGGAGTGTCTTCTGAAAGAGAGGAGGAGTGATTAAGTAGGTGTCAGAAAGACAACTGTATTTTACTTTAATCATGAAGTTGCACAAGAAGGGACACCCAAGGGTTACCTGAGATCAGCATTGGAGCGAGTGCCCCAGGGAGACTCCAGCAGAACCTGGGCCAGGCCCTCTCAGGAAAAAGCAGTCTTCAGGGCATTTGCCCCTAAAGTGCCAGGACCCCTGTTCTGGCATCTGTCCCTCCGAGAGCAGTTTTTGCCTTTCTCTTGGTTGGTTAAGTGTGTGTGGTTAACACCGATCAGAGAAGCAGGGTATATATTTTTTAAAAGGGCGCTTAAAACTGCCCGGAAAACCCAGGCCTGTCTCCCCCTGGAGTCCCTCGGATGCTTAGCCTAGCGTTCCCTCCTCCCAGGTGAGCCGCCACCTGTCCAAACTCTTCGACAGCCTTTGTAAACTGAAGTTCCGCCTGGACGCTGATGGGAGGCCTGTTAAGCTTGGTCTGGGCATGTACAGCAAGGAGGACGAGTATGTGGACTTCGATCAGGAGTGTGACCTCTCGGGGCAGGTGAGTGTCGTGCAGGTGGCCGAGCGAAGGGACAGAGGGCCGCCCCCACCCCGGGATGATGGGTGTGCAGGCCATGCCTTCAGGCGGGTGTTGGCAGAGCACCAGCCTGTGACCGTCCCTCTCTCAAACCAAAGCTGCAAGACTAGCTTATCAAATTTCCAGCAAAATGTTATCCATACAGTCTGGAGTGCATCTTGAGAAAAAAGGAAGAGAAAATAAGGAAGGGTTGGGGGTGAGTTTATTAATGCCATTGGATTGTTCTGTGGCTTGCCAACAGGACTGCTCTGAAGGGGCCCACACACACCTGCTCCACCAAATTCTATTGCCTGTCGAGAATAACGATGGCTTTGCTTTATCAGAGGGGCCTCCTTACCTTGGGTAGCCCACCCCAGAAGGCTGGCTCCTTCTGCCGACAGCAAGCTGCCTGCTGCCCGTGCCCCCCATCTCATTGCCCAAGTATTGATCAAGCCACCGAATTGATTTTGATGTTAGCCTAAGCAAAATGTAATTTGGAGGTAGATCAGTTGGGGAAAAAGAGAAAATCTCACTCAAGAAAACTCATGCATCAACAATTTGGACCTAGAGCCCCTGACAGGGTCGTTGTGTGTGGATGAGGCTGGTGCGGGCCGGAACAAGGCCTGTTCATCACAGTGTGTTCAGATTTGCCTCTCTGCTCAACTCCTTCCAGACAATGCCAGCAACCGTGGCACGGTCCACCTGCACTGTATGTACAGTTAAAAAGGCAAACCAGCCCAATTTTCCTATTTGCCTTTCCACCCCAGTAGCAGCTAGTTGAGGGTTTGTATTTTAAAACACAAACAAGGCTTGTTGGCAAGTTGTGACAACCTCAGACCCCGTGATGACCAACCCGAGTAGCACGTAGGGGCTCACCACATCTCTCAACACCGACAGCACCTCAGGGACTCAGGTGTAGCTTGTTTTCTCTTCTAGATTTTTCTCTGGATCCCCTCCCTGCTCTGCCTAGAAATAATTTGTGCCCACAAATGCCCAGTCTCGGCTGCCCAACCATATTTTTAAGTAGGTCACTCTTACTGCTCTGTAAACACCTTGACATGGCCGCCCCTGGGAGGATGACAATGCCAAATGGTAATTTTTTTTTTCACAACAAAGCAAGTCATTGGAGCTAGATGCGCTCCTGGCCTGTCTGGTCAGTGTGGCTCCTGTCCTCAGGTGGAAGTCTGGCTGAACCGAGTGCTGGACCGAATGTGCGCCACGCTCCGACATGAAATTCCAGAAGCCGTGGTGACGTACGAGGAAAAGCCGAGGGAGCAGTGGATCTTTGATTACCCAGCCCAGGTCTCAGGCGGGCAGATGGACAGCTGGAGATGAGGGGTGGGGCTTGCTGTGTTCACCTGCTCCCTATGTTAACCATAGTCCAGTGGAAAGCAGCCTTAGTGGCATGAATACTTTTATTGGGAGCAGAAGGCTTCTCACTGAGCGGGTGATGGGGGGTCCATCTGTCTGCAGGTTGCGCTCACGTGCACTCAGATCTGGTGGACCACAGAGGTGGGCCTCGCATTCGCAAGGCTGGAGGAAGGCTATGAAAACGCTGTCAAAGATTACAACAAAAAGCAGGTGTGTGGTCCTGCGTGTCCATTTGAAACTCTGCCAAGAGATCAGAAGAAACAGCTTATTCTCTAAGACTGCACCTTGCAGAATTGCTGTTTCTGTTGGCCCAAAGCAGTCAAGGATCGGCAAACCCCAGTGGTTCTGCCCAGGAGAAACCACTTTAGAAATACACAACTTTAACTTCTCATCTGGAAATCATCAAATGCTACCTTGAGTCTTTAAAAAAAAAAAAAACTGTTAAGAAATTTAGAAACTGGAGATCATTTTTTAAATAAAGGAAGGAAAGCTACCCATAATCTCCCACCCAGATGTAACCACAATCAACATACTTGTATGTAGACTTATGATCTTTCTGTGTGCATATAATTGTTTTATATGTAAAAATATATGAACTATCCATACAGCTTTAAAATCCACTATTCTTAACATCTACCATCTTCCCATGGCACTAGATTTTCTTCTACTGCATCACTCGTAGCAGCTCCGTGGTATTCCATCAGGGGACTGTTCCACAGCTTAGCCATACTGAGAACTTTTGTCTGTGTTTCATTATTGCCAACGAGAGCATGGTGGTCTTCCCTATCTACCTGTGAGCCCCTGGGGACCCACGCAGCCCGATGAGTGGTGTGTGCCCTCTGTTGTTGCCACGTGGTGTCCCAGCCAAGCTGCCTTTGCTCCTGTAGATCAGTCAGCTGAATGCCCTCATCACCCTGCTCATGGGAAACCTCAGCACTGGTGACAGGATGAAGATCATGACCATCTGCACCATTGACGTGCACGCCCGGGACATAGTCGCCAAAATGATCACAGCCAAGGCATGAGAACCGAGGAAGGGCCAGGGAATGGGGCTGGGGCCTGGCATTCGGGGATTCCAACCCCCATTAGCACCTCTTCCCGGGGAGGTGACTCGACTCGCCTCACACCCCTGGCCTAGAGTCACTCCTGGTAAGCGGTCGGATAGGCCATCCCATCGGAAGCACCCGTTCTCCAGCGAGATTCAGCCGGGGGCAGTGCTAGGTTGGTGTGAGCGAGGAGGGGGAGCAGAGGGCCGGGAGCAGGCCCTGGAGGCCAGGGACCAGCCTGGAGGCAAGCAGGCCCTCCTGGGCGGGGTCTGGCCTTTACGCTCCTGCACGTTCCACAGGTGGAGAGCTCTCAGGCCTTCACCTGGCAGTCCCAGCTCCGGCATCGCTGGGATGAGGAGAAGAGGCACTGCTTTGCCAACATCTGCGATGCCCAAATCCAGTATTCCTACGAGTACCTGGGCAACACGCCGCGGCTTGTCATCACCCCGCTCACTGACAGGTGCGGACTCACCCGCTGCCTTCAACAGGGGCTGCATGTTCATCCCTCCCTAAGCGGCTCAGGAAAGGAAACCACTCATTTTCTGAGGACTCCTCTCCACGACTCTTTGCACTGTCAGACCCAAACGGGCCTCGCTGAGGCTGAAGGGACCAGGTGTTCTGGTGGGGGACCTGTGCTCGGATCGAGCCTGCCTCCTTCTAGGCACCCAACCTTCTTATTCCAGTGCTCTGCCACTGGCTGTGTGGCCCTGGGGGAGTTGCTTAACCTCTCTGAGAGCCTGTGAAGTGGGGATAATACTTTATGAAGCCTCATGAGCTTGTTGAAGGTCGAGCGAGTTATTTGACAAGAGCTCTCAGACCAGAAGCTGCTCAGAGTAAATGCTCGATGACTGCAACGTGACTGTCACTGTTCCCTCGGTAGCGCCGCTGCCCTGAAGGCCGCAGTGGGCAGAGCGCCTGTGATGTTGGTTCCTCGTCCCTCCCGGCCCTGTCCCTCTGTCTGCCTTGGGACTGGGCGGCTGTAACTGAGACCACAATGAAAGGGCAAGTGGGGCAGCTGTGGGGTCGCTGCTCACGAGGTAATCAGAGGTCCCTTGCAGATGCTACATAACCTTGACCCAGTCCCTCCACCTGATCATGGGCGGAGCCCCCGCTGGCCCTGCTGGGACTGGCAAGACAGAGACAACCAAGGACCTCGGCAGAGCCCTGGGCACTATGGTGTATGTCTTCAACTGTTCTGAGCAAATGGACTACAAGGTATGCATCCCAGGCCTGTAGCTGGGCCGGAGGTCCCGTGGGGGACCAAATCCACCACCCTTCCCAGGAGGCTGCAGCCTCAGCACCCAAAGTGAGCACCCAGAGAGGAGGCACCAGGTCCCCAATTTGCTGACAGCCTCCACCCAACAGACAGGTTGTGCATGTATGCCCCCACTGGCTACTGTGGCCCTTCTGGGAAGCTGGGGCCTCTTGGACATGAAGAGCATGTCTGGAAGAGGCTCCTGGGGTTGACAAGCCCAGCCCCCAACATCCTGCCCCACCCATGGATATAACCACCCCCCAACCTCAGTTTCAAGCTTGCCCCGGGCAACTAGGGGCTCCGGCAGAGCGGACGGACGGACATCTCTGTTGTGGTCCAGCCTGGGGCATCTGGGCTAAAGCAAAGCCAGGCAGGCTCCGGAGGGGAGCCAGGGATAGGCCAGGTGCCCGCCATTATGACTTTGCAGGAAGGTGACAGCTCTCACAGAGCACATGCCCTCGACGGCCAGGCCAAAGCAGCCCCTTGTGGGGAGGTGGGGCTGGGCACTGTGGTCAGGAGCCTGGGCCTGCAGGTGGACCCCTCCCCGTCCATATCCACGCCCGGCAGCCTGGAGGACTCCCTCCTAAGGCTGACGGTCTGCCAGCTGCCCACCTCCACACTGTCAAGGCCACAGTGACTTTAGAGGAGTGAGACCCAAACCTGGGCCCCTGGTGTTTCGTCTTCACTGGGAATGCCATCGATAAATGCTGAAAGAGCACCCTGATTTCCCGACTGAAGACTGGAGTCACACAAAAATCTTGAAGAAAGTCTTCTGGCGTACACCGTCCCCCCGCACACCGTAGAGGGAAGCCCCTTCCTTTGCGCGCAAGGGAAAAAAGCAAGGGCTGAATTTCACACCAATGCACTTGTCTGAGCCCGCCAGTGAGGGGACCTGGGGAATCCCCCATGCCAGAGAGGGTCACAGGCAAAGGATGGGCAGTTCCTGGCACCCAGCCCTATGTGGTACTTACCCCTCCTGGGACGTGGGCCATCCTGCCTGTTAGCCTTCCAAAAGCCCCAGAACTCCCAGCCTGACCCTTGGCCCGGGAGCCGAGAACAAGACTGTGATTCAGTTGAGGGCCAGGTGGGAGCCCCTGGCAGGGCCCAGCCAGCTCTCTGCTTCTCTCTCTCTCTCCAATGCACTCTTCTCCAATCTCACCCTTTCCAGTCCTGTGGAAATATCTACAAGGGCCTGGCCCAGACTGGAGCCTGGGGCTGCTTTGACGAATTCAACAGGATCTCTGTGGAAGTCCTGTCGGTAATCGCTGTGCAGGTGGGTCCCGCCAGGTCCCGTGTCGCTCACCGCTTTGCCACACTGAGGCTCAGCGGCTTTCCTGTGACCTCACACACCACACGCCAGAGAGTCAGTTCAGCCCCACGCCCCCTCCTTGCCCGTCTAGGGAACGAGGGGCAGTGCGGCAGCTGGACCTCAGCCCTGTCCTTGTGGGGCCACACAGTCTGGGTGAGCCAACAGAAGTGAAAGCAGAATCAGATTTGGTGGCACGTGTGTCACTGAACACAGAGGAGGGGATGATTCATTCTGCTTGGGGGACAAGGACGGAGGGCACTGTTACAGGTACTAGTGGAGCTGGGCACTGAAGGATGCACAGGAGTTCGTCAATTAGACAAGGGTGCTGGAAGTGAACAGGAAGAAAAGGGGGAAAGGAGGAAACATCCCCGTGTCCTTTGGGAGCATGGGGGAGGAGTGGAGGAAGGCAGGGATGTGGCAAAACCAGCCCCAGCCACTCAGGACCCACAGCCTGGGTGCCTGGGTGTGAAGCCTGGTTCCATTTTTACTAATCTGACTTCCTAATTCTGTGCTTGGCAATGATTTAAACTCTTTGTGCCTCCATTTTCTAATCTGTAAAATGGGTTGCCTGACACAGATTTGCCAGCAGAATCAGAGGGGCATGTGGGTACTGGCATCCTGCACTATTGTCACCCAACTACCCAGCTGTGGGCGTGAGCCCTGGGCCGGGACAGACACCAGGATGGCAGTGAGAGAATGATGGGACAGCCAGTTCCTTGGGCCAGCACACCCCGGACCCGGGGGCAGTGTGTGGGCAGTGCTGACCGCTCCCCTGGTGACCGCCACCCCTAGTGCGGGAGCAGAGTTGCACACCTCCAGTCAATAAACAGACTCCAGAGTATTTACACAGCGCCTGTTTCAGGCACTAAACTTTCTTTTTACTCGAATGGAGGAGCAAGAATTGGAACAGACATTACGAGAGGCTTCACAGGGTGGGGAGGCAAGGAAGAATTCAAGGCGTCCGTTCCCGCCCCCAGCCCTGCCGGGGTGTGAGCCCGACACCGCGGACTAGTCCCGGAGCAAAGTCCAGGACTGCCAGAGCCTGCGTTTTGCTGTAAACCTGGAAACTTAGCGTCCGGCGTTTAGGTTTTAACCATGAGCGTCGGCTGCCCTCAAGCGGTGGCTCGGAGGCTTACAGCCGCCTCCGCGGAAGCCGGGGGTCAAAGGCCACTAATGGCCCCAACGCACAGGTTTCACCTCTACCCAAGTTCTCAAAGACTGTGTGGTGTGGAGGTGGCTACCAGTCAGCCCTCCCACAGGTCACTGCAAGGCAGGGACAGGACACATAACACGCCAGGAGGGGGAGCCCCACTCAGCAACAGTGGGCGACCAGCCACGGGGACATCAAGACATCGCCAGGGCCTTGTGCTGGGCACTGAAAGCCCGTCTGATGACATCCTGTATGACCCCACTCAGTGGTGTCCCTGAACTGACCAAAGGACAGAAATGAGGACAGCTTAGCCGTAGCAGGGGAGGTGGGAGGGTCGACAGAGTGGGGGTGGGAGGAAGGGGTGTGGCTATAAAAAGGGACATGAGGGCTCTTTGCTGTGACCAGGGTGCCCCAAGCCTTGACTGTTGATGTCTGTGTCCTGGTTGCAATACTATGTCACATGTGTGCAAGATGACCCCACTGGGGACACACCCGTGGTGGGGCATGCAGCATCTCCTCGGCATCATTTCTTACAACTGCATGTGAACCTGAAACTGTTTCAAAATAAAAGTTCAATTTAAAAATGGGAGAGACCAGGAAGGTCCTCTGCAAATTTATAGCCACACACTTTAACACAAATGAATGTCTTCCAGCCCAGGGATGCGGGTCCTTCCTGCACTGACCGTTCGTGTGCCAATGGTTTAGGTAAAATGTGTCCAAGATGCAATTCGGGCCAAGAAAAAAACTTTTAACTTCCTGGGAGAGATGATAACCCTCAACCCCTCGGTCGGCCTCTTCATCACCATGAACCCCGGGTACGCCGGGCGCACAGAGCTGCCCGAGAACCTGAAGGCCTTGTTCAGGTATGTGGCGTGCCTGGGAGAGCGAGCCGGGGGCATCGTGGGGGACAGGGCCCCTGACTAAGAGGGGCCTAGCAGGCCAGGGCTGCGGTGGGCCTCCTGCCCTCTGTCTGCCTGGGGCGCGGGTCCCCACCTGAGGCGCAGCCTGCCAGGCCCTGGGTACAAGGGGATGGAAGGCAGGCTCAGGGCAGCTCTCAGGGAGGAGGCTGTAGAACGGATGTGCCCAGGGTGCTGGGCAGTGGGGAGAGGCGAGGGGAGACAGGAGACCCCTGGCGTTGAGGCGTGTCCCTGGGTGATGGGGCTGGGGGGAGGCGGGGGGGAAGAGAGCCCAAGGCAGGCCTGCTGACATCCCCAGGCCCTGTGCTATGGTCGTCCCTGACTTTGAACTGATATGCGAAATCATGCTGGTGGCTGAGGGCTTTCTGGACGCCCGCCTTCTGGCCAGGAAGTTCATCACGCTCTACACCTTGTGCAAAGAGCTGCTCTCGAAGCAGGTGTGTGTGGACAGTGTCCTGGGCCCACAGAGCCAGGGGTGGGAGGGGTTAGGAGTACAGGTGGCCCCAGCCGTCCCCTCGCATCCTCTGCTCCCAGGATCATTATGACTGGGGCTTGCGAGCCATCAAGTCTGTGCTGGTGGTGGCCGGCTCCCTGAAGAGGGGCGACCCCAGCCGGGCAGAGGACCAGGTTCTGATGAGGGCGCTGAGAGACTTCAACATCCCCAAGATTGTGACCGACGACCTGCCCGTGTTCATGGGGCTCATTGGGGACCTCTTCCCAGCTCTGGACGTGCCTCGGAAACGGGACCTGAATTTTGAACAGGTAGGAACTACAGGGCCATACCAGGGCCTCCTTCCTACTGAGGACATTTCTTTATACCATGTGGGGCGATTGGTCCCCAGGTGGCAGGTGCAACATCGGGCTAGGTGGCACATCGCCAACCAGCGATCATACGGGATGGCTTCCTCTGCTACGAGAAACACCCTGAGCCTGCAGGCTGCTTCTCCAGCCCAGGCCAGCCTCTTACTCGATGGTCAGGGGGTCTCAAGAAGAACTGGAGGGGGCTTCAGGAGAACCCATCTCCTGTACCAAGGTCTCAGCACCAAGGCAGAAGGTGCAGAACATGCCACCTGCAGGGCCCCGTTCCCCCCATAATGTCGCCCACGGGGGTCCGTTCCCCCCATGATGCCTCCTGCAGAGCTCTGTTCCCCATATGCCTCAGGCAGCTCCCCCACCAGAAAGCCTGCCTGGTCCTTGCCCCCTTGACCAGCGCCCGTCCTGTGTGCGCCTCCCAGATCATCAAGCAGAGCATCGTGGAGCTCAAGCTGCAGGCAGAAGACAGCTTCGTGCTGAAAGTCGTGCAGCTGGAGGAGCTGCTCCAAGTGCGCCACTCCGTGTTTGTCATCGGAAATGCGGGCAGCGGGAAATCCCAGGCATGTCTCCCTGCACCTGTCCCACCCCCAACCCCGCCTCGAGGCCCCGGCGGGGACGCTGGCTGGTCGGACTCCATCACTTCTCCCACCCATGGGACCCCAGCCCGCTGCGTCCTGGGAGGTTCCCAGCCTGAAATATGTCAGGGGCTAAGAAGGAAGCTGTGAGGGGTAGCAAGGGGTGGAGGAGGAGGCCAGGAGCGGCCTCAGGACACTGCCCCGCTGATGAGCCCTTCTCTAGGGCCCTCCCTTCCTGCTCCTTCCCCTCAACCAGTACCTGCCTCCCCCCACCCCCGCCCTCCTGTCCCCCGGCTCCCGCGACCAGCCCCCGACCCATCACCCTCCTGTCCCCTGTCCCCGGCCATTGCCTGCGGGATGATGAAAAGCAGAGAGTGGCAACCAATATTACTAAGAGCTGTGACACGGGGAAATGCCATCACCTAGATGCCCCACGGTGGACTGTCACCCTGTTATTAAGGATCATTTCCACAGAGTAATAAAATGCTCACAGCTATTTTATAAAAGGCCAAAACTGTATGAACCCAATTTTCTAAAAAGGAATATATACATACATACACATATATATATTTTGTATATGAAACATCCTCAAATGTCCTTAAAAATCCTTTTCTCTGCGTTGAGGAGTTATGGGTAGTTTTCTTCCCTTAAATTTTTTCCCAAGAAGTTTTTTTTTGGTTATCAGGAAACTAATGGAACTTTTCCTGACATAGCATGGTCTCTAGGCTCATGGCTCTCCGTGGTCGGGGGACCAGAGCACTTACAGCAGCTGTGCCGTTACCTGGGCCGCTTTGACCTGAGCTGTCGTTCGGGGGACACAGGCTCAGCTGCATGGCACCAAAGCAAAGCAGCCCCAGAGTGGGGCTCCTGCCTGTGGGTCACAGGAAGCCCTCCCTGCACATGGGGCGGTTCCTTCTGGGTGCGGGATGGGGCTGCCCGGCGAGCCCCAAGTGAATGCCCGCACCTCTGCCCAGGTCCTCAAGTCTCTCAACAAGACATATCAGAAACTGAAGAGGAAGCCGGTCGCCGTGGACCTGGACCCCAAGGCCGTCACCTGTGATGAGCTCTATGGCATCATCAACCCGGCGACCAGGGAATGGAAAGATGGTGACAGGAGCGGGGGCCTGGGACGGGGCTGTGCGGGGGCATGGGGCCACCAGCAGACATGCCAGGCCACTCACCCAGCACACCTGTGTTCACACCGGGCCCACTTTCTTCTGGCCGCTCCACTGTGCTGTGCAGTGACTCTGCCCTGTGCCTGGCCAGGCGCCCTGAGGAAAACCCTCAGCAGGTCTAGTTGTGGGATGAGAGCCATACATACATGTGGGGGCCAGAGCCATACATACACGTGGGCCGAGAGCCATACATACACGTGGGGGCAGGAGCCATACATACGTGTGGGGTGAGAGCCATACACACACGTGGGCCGAGAGCCATACACACACGTGGGCCGAGAGCCATACATACACGTGGGGGCGAGAGCCATACATGCATGTGAGCCGAGAGCCATGCATACATGTGGGGCCGAGAGTCATACATACATGTGGGGGCGAGAGCCATACATATGTGTGGGGGCGAGAGCCGTACATACGTGTGGGTGAGAGCCATACATACGTGTGGGGCCGAGAGCCATACATACGTGTGGGGGCGAGAGCCATACATACGTGTGGGGGCAAGAGTCATACATACATGGGGTGAGTGCCATACATACATGTGGGGGCAGGAGCCATACATACGTGTGGGGTGAGAGCCATACATATGTGTGGGGGCGAGAGCCATACATACACATGGTGCACGACGGTACTTATGAAGAGCAGTGAGGACACAGGTGCCCTCCTGGACCGGGAGCCAGGGGATCTGCTCCAGGATCCCCCCCAGGAGGCCTGCCCGCCCCCGTACCCCTTCTCCTCGCCTGTCTTCTTCCCCCACAAGGATGCAGGCCCTGCAGGCGGACAGGGCCTTGGACTGTCCCCAAGCCCCTTGCTTGCGCCAAGCCCCACCCACCCAGACTGGGTGGACTGTGGCTGAGCGAGGGAGGGGGGAGGGAGGGAATGAGTGAGGGAGCGAGCAGGCAGGGCCCCGCAGGGAGGTGGCGCTCCTCCGTAACATTGTTGAGCCTGAAGAACAGCGACTGGGCGGTGGGGGTGGGTCAGAGGAGGGCAGAGGCACGGCCTGGGGGGCACGGAGGAGGGCCCAGCGGTCAAGGGGACAGACTGAAGGGAGTCCAGTCACCCCCTTGTCGGGCCTCTGCTGGCCCTGTGAGGTGGGGACAGGCCACTGCCGGGAGAGGGCCGCCAGGGTCAGGCAGGCGGAGCCTGGGGGACAGGGCTGGTTTGAGCCCCTGGGCTGTGGCTGGCCCTGAGGAGAGCCGCTTAGATGCCCGCCCTGCACCCACAGGCCTGTTCTCCACCATAATGCGGGACTTGGCCAACATCACCCACGACGGCCCCAAGTGGATGATCCTGGATGGGGACATAGACCCTATGTGGATCGAGTCTCTCAACACCGTCATGGACGATAACAAGGTCTAAGGGGCCCTGAATCCCACAGCTGACCCCCAGAATCACGGTCGAAGCACCACCCATCGCCCCCTGTGGCAGATGGCCTGCCTACGCTGGGACTCGGGGAGGGGCTGTCTGGGGCTCTGCACAGAGTTCAGAACAAGGGAAAGTCCCCTGTCACAAGGTGGGTTCCCCATAGGACACAGTTCCCCGGGCCCTGTCTGGGGTGTTTCTCAGCAGTGGTGTGTGTGGAAGGTGCAGATGTGGAAAGCTTTCTTGTCTACTTGACATGTGACGAGACATAGAAAGGATGGCTGGTATCTTGGAAAGCAGAAACAGTATTCGGAATTATCTAGAAGCACCTTAAGAAAATGATTCCCAATTGGATGGAGGAGGAAACTCAAGAATTCCCAGGGAAAGAGAGTGGCCATGGTTTGAGAAAGCAGATTTACTATTATAGTGACATCCAACATGATCCACACGTCTGGAAGCCTCAGCATTTCCTGGGGCAGGAGGGACAGAGGTGGGACCGGCATGGAGGGTGGCTGAGAATCGCTGGGTTAGGGGGAGCTGGCGGGGTGGGGACAGCCACAGGGCCCCCATCCTCCTCCTCCTCCTCCTCGCTCTGAGAGGCGCCTGTGTGACCAAGCAGCTGGATGATGGAGCATTTGCCGCTGAAAACCCACAGGCCTGTCTTTCTTCCTAGGTCCTCACCCTGGCCAGCAACGAGCGAATCCCCCTGAACCGCACCATGAGACTGGTGTTTGAGATCAGCCACCTGAGGACGGCCACCCCGGCCACTGTCTCCAGAGCCGGCATTCTCTACATCAACCCTGCAGATCTGGGGTGGAACCCGTGAGTTCACTTTCATTTTCCCACCCTGAGAACAAGGTCGGCAGTATCTCAGGTCGCCTGTGCCCACCTGCCGTCAGTGAATACCACGTGCAGGCCCTGCTCAGGCCCCGGAGCCGCAGCAAGGACAGGATGAGGGCAGCACATGATATACAGCAGCGGATGAAATGAGGCTCCCACCATGGGTTGGAGCCCCAAGGCTGGGGGGTGACGGGGCCTGTCACAGAGGCAGGAAGGCTTCCTGCAGGAGCTGAAGTTTGGGCTGACACCAGAGGACAAGGGGCTTCCCAGGTGGACAAGGGGCATGAGGGTGAGAACGTGGGGTTCCTGGGCCAAGAGGTGGCTGGGTGTCCATGGATGGAGCTCGAAGCATGAGCAGGAAGGGGCTGGTGCTGGACCAGCCTGCAGGGTCCACATGGGCCCTTCTGATGAGCAGAGAGCCACCTGTGCTGGTGGATGGTGGCTGGCCCCTGGGACGGGGAGGAAGGAACAGATGTGAGAACGGTTTGAAATCTTAAGAAATGGAAGGCTCGGCAGACTCTGGAGGCATATTTTCATGAGTAGACACGCGGCTCGTCATTCACAGAGCACATCAGCTGTGTCTCGAGCAGAAATCCGGGTGCAGGGCTCCAGGAGTGCCAGGCTCAGGGGCCACAGCTGGGCTGGAGGTGGCTTGTTCACCACTCATTCAGCCAGCCAGCGCCTTCTGCGCACCTACTGTGTGCCCTCCATTCGTCCCTCACTTGGCCAGCCTACCACGCCTTCTGGGCACCTACCATGTGTCTGGCCCTGGGACACTCCATGCTGGGGAACTGGACTCTCCTGGAAAGATGTGGAGAGTGGTAAGAAGCTGGTAAACCAACAGTGTGCTGGGAAGACAGGAGCCCATGAGGGAGAGTTAAAGAGGAACAGCCCCAGAGGCAGTCGGGATCCAGGCGGATGGCGTCCCACACACCCTGGGAGGAAGAGGCTTCAGGAAGGAGGTGGGGCTGAGGGTCATGTCCAGAGGGCCAAGGATCCAAGGACACAGGCAGCTCCTCACTGACTCAGGAGGAACAACGTCATGGTGTGACGGGGCGGAAGCCAGCTGGCAAACGACTGAGGAGGAACAGAGAGGAGCCACTGGAGATTCAGCTCTTTCTGGAAATGAGTCTCATAGCTGGGTGATGAAGGGGAGTTTGTTTTTCAGATGAGAGCACTGTTGGAGCATGGAGAGCAGGCATGGGTGTTTCCAGGCGCAGGAAGTGTGTAGGTGGGAAGCCAGGAGGTGCAGAATCACCCACCTATTCCCCTCTAAAACAGGAAGTGAGACCGTTGGCTGGGACACAGCCACCCTGGCTGGGCCAGGGTCTGAAAAGGGTAGTTGAGTGCAGTAATTCCTCCAGGGATGGGACCAGAGCTGACCTGAACCACAGAGGGCCGGGGAGTCACTGAGACTGGCTGTGCTGTCTTCTCCCGCGATGCCTGTCATCCCACAGGGTTAGTCCCCTATGGCTGCCGCAGCAAACCACCACAGACTGGGTGGCCACAAACGGTAGTCTGGAGGCCAGAGGTCCAAAGTCAAGGTGTCGGCAGGGCTGGTTCCTTCTGGAGGCCTGAGGGGGCATCTCTCCAGGCGCCTTCCCGATTCTGGGGGCTCCAGGCAATCCTTGGTGTTCCTTGGCTGGTAGATGCGCCCTCCAATCTCTGCTCCTGTCTTCACGTGCCACCTGGCCTGCCTCTGTGTCCCAACTTCCCTCTTCTTAAGGACCAGCCATCCGATCAGGGCCCACCCTAACCCAGGATGATCTCGATTCGAGATCTTTAACTAGATTACTCTTCAAAGACCCTTTTTCCAAATAAGTCTGCATTCACAGGTGCTGGGGAGATATCTTTTGAGGGGCCACCACTCTGCCCACTCTATCACATTTGCGTTTTCAGGGTGGGCAGCAGACAAGGTGAGGGAACAGGCAAAGTCAGAGCGGGGTCACTGAGATATGGGGGACAGGAAGAAGATGGGTCGTGGGTCACTCAGGGGGCAATCGGTGAGGGTGGGAAGGAGAGAGCTGAAAGATAAGCAGATGTAAGCAGAGGTGGGAAACTGCTCCTTTTAGCCAGGAGCAGTTCTTGGGGCTCCCAGGAATGACCAAGAGGGGAACAGCTCTTTGGGGATGAGGAGGAGACCCGGGTTTTGTTGGAGGAGAGAAGTGAAGTGGCTGATCCCCTGCACAGCGGCACTGGGGAGGAGCAGCGGGGACTCAGGGCCAGGAGATGCTGGAGCACATCCCCGAGGGGAATGGAAATCAAGGCTCTAGGACCTGCCTCAGATGCCTCCTGGGGGCAGGGCAGGAGCCCTCTGAGACCAGGGACAGGAAAGCCAACGCATCCTCCTAAGTGTGTATGTGTCTCTCTGAGCTTGCATTTCAAATTGCAGCCAGCGTGCTCATCTACATGCACCAAATGACTCTAACCAGGGCACAAGTTAAAGTTTGATATCAACACCTTCAAAATAGGAGGTAAACACAGCAATCCGCATACAGATTTCCAAATTAGTCTCCACTCTGAAGACCAACTGTCTGTGGAATTCAGTGCTGGACTGTGCCAGCCACTGGGGCGCCAGGAGTGGCCTGCAGACACAGATGGCACACAGGTTTTTTACCCTGGATCATTCAGGGCACCACGTGGTGGCGGATCTGGGCCCTGAGCCCCCTGTTCCAGGGGAGTTGGCTAAGGAGCAGTGCATCCAGACCCCAAGCTCACTCCCAGAGGCACCTCTGTCGGGCTGCAGGCAGCAGGTTACTTGTGTTTGGTAACATGCGCTTCCTGTTCGCGCTCCAGGCATCCTGGAGATGACATGCTCACTGACCTGCGAGGAAGCTGGACACCATCTACGCTTTGAGCAGGCCCTTATTTAGCACTCGCTCCCTTCAATGGGCTTAAAAATATTAGCCCAAGCAGTCCTTTGAAATGGGAGTTATCATCATCACTTACATTTACAGATGAAAATGTGGGACCCAGACAGGCTGAGTAAGTTTCTTGAGGCCACTGCTGGCCACAGCAGAGCCAATTCAAGCCCAGGCAGCAGGGCTCCAGAGTCCACACTCTCACCATTGTGGTAAGGCACCTCTAAGCAACTCTAGAGGTGGGCAAGTGTGCCAGACAAACCAAAACGGCTCCCCAAAAGTTGCCTGTTGTATTACTTTGGACTCTTTTGCTGATCTTGACAATTTCAACTCAAACTGGCTGAAGCAAAAAAATTTTTTTAAGTGGCTAAATTCACTGAGGGGTGCTTCAGGCATGGCTGGATCCAGGTATCCAGGTGTAGTAATGACATGTCCCTGCTCCTCTCCTATTCTCTTCCCTTGCCCTCCTCTTCCTCTCTCCCCCTCCCTCCATGATGTCATGAAATCATCCTCTTCCCCTCCCCACTCCTCTTCTATATCCAGCTCTACTGACCCCAGTATTAGCTGCACTTGGGGTAGTAAGGATGGCTCACAGATGTTCTAGGCTTATGGCTCCCCCATAGCTAGAATCCTAGGAAAAGAGCATACCCCCACAACCCCAGTACCCTCTTCAGACCCTCCTAAGGTCTGTGTCTGGCCCCATTGCCAGGCAGGAGCACCAGAATGGTGTGGAGGTGCCAGGAGGCGATCTCCGAGGGGAGGGACACTGGGCAGACCCAACATGGTGGCCCCGTCATCCAGTACCTCCCTGCCTTCCCCAGGGTGGTGAGCAGCTGGATCGAGAGGCGCAAGGTGCAGTCGGAAAAGGCCAACTTGATGATCCTCTTTGACAAGTACTTGCCCACGTGCCTGGAGAAACTGCACTCCAGCTTTAAGAAGATCACACCGGTGCCCGAGATCACGGTCATCCAGACGATCCTGTGCCTGCTTGAGTGCCTCCTCACAGAGAAGAACGCCCCGCCGGACTCCCCCAAGGAGCTGTACGAGCTCTACTTTGTGTTTGCCTGCTTCTGGGCCTTTGGGGGAGCCATGTTCCAGGACCAGGTGAGCGGCCGGCTGCCGCAGGGACTGGCCACTCAGGCGAGGCCACCGGACGAGGCCTGGGGCTTCCCTCTTAGCTCGAACTTTTTTGTGTGCTTGTTTTGTAACAGCTTGTAGATTATCGAGTCGAGTTCAGCAAATGGTGGGTCAACGAATTTAAAACGATCAAGTTCCCCTTGCAGGGAACCATCTTTGACTACTACATCGATCCCGACACTAAGAAGTTCCTGCCCTGGACAGACAAAGTGCCCCACTTTGAGCTGGATCCTGACATTCCACTGCAGGTAGCTGCTGACAGTTTACTGGCGATTCAGGAGCAGGACTGAACGCACAGGCAGCAGGGCCCCAGAGTCCACACTTCTTGGGATGTTCACATGCAAACCATTTTCAAAAGCAGAACCTTTTCAGTAAAACGAGATTTAGTACACTGTCCAGGTGTGGGAGTGGGGGCGCGGGTAGAAACAGGAGCTGCGGCATGTCTGAGGGCTGCAGCCCTGCCCCCCCCACCCCCCAGGCCTCTCTGGTGCACACCACGGAAACCATCCGCCTCCGCTACTTCATGGACTTGCTCACAGAGAAGGCGTGGCCGGTGATGCTGGTGGGGAACGCGGGCACCGGCAAGTCGGTGCTGATGTGCGACAAGCTGGAGAGCCTGAGCACTGACGAGTACCTGGTGCAGACCGTGCCCTTCAACTTCTACACGACCTCAGCCATGCTGCAGGGTGCGGCCAGGGGGGCGGGCCAGTGCTGAGGGGCAGGGGCGCGGGGGGCGGCGGCACAGCCCATCCCGGGCTCACCCAGCCGTGCCTGACCCACAGGGCTGCCCCCACATTCCCCATTGTCCCTTCTCACCTAAGACCCAGAGACTTGCCAGGGTCCCCTGCCCTCTGCATGCCCCCATCCTCTGGCCTTTATCCCTGGGATAGGACATCAGAAATGGCAGCCAGGACACCTTGTCACAGTGCTCGCAAGCAGATCCCACAAGAGCTCACCCCATAACTGATGTGAAGTGGCCCCAAGCTGACTGAGGGCAGGTGTTCTGCAGCCCTGCCTCCAGCCCCTGGTTGCCATGGTGCTCTCCTTCACTCCCAGGAGTGGACGGAGTGCAAGCCCCCCCCCATGTCCATGACCCCTCCAGGACCACCTCCCAGGCCACTGCAGGCAGAGCTGGGGGCCCTGGGTCGGGTAGGGCCTCCCACTGGGACCTATCAGGCTCAATGGCGGCCAACCCATCCTTCCCTAGGGGTTCTTGAAAAGCCACTGGAGAAGAAATCCGGGAGGAACTTCGGGCCACCAGGCACCAAGAAGCTCATCTACTTCATCGACGACATGAACACACCTGAGGTGGACAAGTACGGGACGGTGGCGCCCCACACACTCATCCGACAGCACCTGGATCACGGGCACTGGCAAGTGGGCTCTGGGGAGGTGCAGGGCCGGGGCGCCAGGGCCCAGGGGACACGGGGGCGTCCGCCCTCATCCCTTCTGCACACATGCCCTGAGCATCTGCCGGGCCCAGGCTGGTGGCTGCAGCCTAGAGCTCAGGTGGAGGGGGACAGACAGGCCCTGATCCATCGGGGAGAGAGGATGGAGGGGTGCAGTTGCAGAGGTACAGAGGAGCTCCAAGGAAACCCCCAGGGCCGTCACAGTGAGCCCACCTGCTGGCTCAGAGACACTCCTGGGGAAGCCGCAGCACAGCTGGAACCTGGAGGCTGAGTCAGGACTAGCCATGGGACAGACTGTGGAGGGAGAGCATCTTGGCAGAGCAGACACCATGTGCAAAGGCCCTGTGGCAGGAGGGAGCATGGCACGTGGCAGGACCGAAGGAGACCAGTGTGGCTGGAGCCGGAGGGAGAGGGTGCCCAGGGCAGCTGAAGCCAGACCCCAGGACCCATGGGCTGCTGGACACAGAACCGAATCCCTCCCAAGGACAATGGAGAGCTAAAGGCAGCGTGTTTGAGTTTGCAGTTCAGAAAGATCAGGGTGCACAGTGCAGTTAGACTCAGTGTCTCTTGAAATAAGGGTCCTGTAATGACCTGACAAGTGGCCCAAATCTGGGGTTTTGAAACCAGAGGAACCCAAGAAATCCCAGCAGAAATCAGTTGGAGGAGGGCAGGAGGGAAATCTTGAAGGCGGCCCACACCGCTGTGAGGAGGCTCTCCTGGGAGGCGCAGGGAGGCTCAGCCTCCTCACGCAGGCCCCTGGTTCCACGCCCTCAGAATGGGTTCACCAGGTCATGCGTTCTTATAAGACTTGGAAAGCTGAGGTATTTTGTGTTCTTTTCTTTAAAGAGGGCCTTCAAAGTTGGAAGCTTCAGCCCTGGGTCCACACCTACCCCTGAATTTATCCTAAAGACTCTTTGGCAGCAGGGGAGATATAGTCAGATTGGAAAGATCCCTCTAGAATATCAGATAAAAGTGGGCCCGTGATAGACAGGAAAGGGTGACTGTTTTGTAGCTGTCAGCAAGTGTGGAAGAAACAGCAGCCCCAAAGGCCACTACCACATGGACAAGGGTGGGCACTGTGTGGAGTGCAGACCCACAGGCAAAAAGCGAGACAGCCAAGTTGACAGGAGAAAGTGGGAGGATGCTCTGAGGTCTGGGGATGGGCGGGTGGGGAGGGCCTCTTGGACATGAGCTTCAGGAGCTTACACTAGAAGGCCAAAAATAGTCACTTTGATTCACATCATAATTAAGGAATATTGTTCACAAAAGGTACCATGGACAGAACTAACAGAATGGTGGAAACTCTAGAGCTAACAGTGGTTGTGTGTGTGCAGCATTCAAGGAGTTCCTATAAATCAACTGGAACAGGCAGCGACTGCCAGCAGAAAAAATGCACAGTGCTGGGATGCCCTAAGGGGAAGGGCAGATGAAAGGATGGGCTGACACTAGGTCCTTTCACTCATCTGAGCCCCCAGACGCTCTGTCTGCACCCTGGCATCGAGGAAATTAGCCTATTTGATAACAATCATCAGTAACTATAACCATAACGGGCTGATGGTAAACACTGGTCACATGCTGTATTTCAGTTGTCCTGCTCCATGTGTTGTCATGTGTCGGCCCTTTGAGTCATTGTAATGACCCCATTGCACAGATAAGAACACGGAGGAACAGAGGGGGGAACCCCCTATCCAGTGCTGCTAAATGGAAAAGCTGGGATATAAACCCAGACCTGCACTCTGAGCCTCTGTGGCCTCCCATTTCAAATTTCTCTTGAGAACATGAAGTAAATCGGCAATTTCACATAAAATTTATATTTACTGGGGGTTTTATTTTTTGTCACTAGCAAGGCAGGGTAGGGGGCCAGGGACGGCTCCTCCAGGCCAGTGGCATGACCTCACACTGGCCTCCCCCATGCAGGTATGACAGACAGAAGCTGACACTGAAGGATGTCCACAACTGCCAGTACGTGGCCTGCATGAATCCCACCTCTGGATCCTTCACCATCGACCCCAGACTGCAGGTGGGCAGACTTCATTTCAGTCAGCTGCCATGAGTTTGGGGCTCACTTTGGTAAATGAGGGTAAAAACACTGATTGGGGACGTTAGGGTCACAGGCTGACATTCTCTGGAGAACTCCCTAACCTTTCAGAATATGTCAGGAAGCTCTGGGGCCAAGGGTGTCGAGAAGCTAGCCAGCCTTCCCCATGACCCCATAGGGCTGCTAGATTAAGCAAATAAAAATACAGATCTGAATTTCAGTTAAACAACAAATAATTGTTTAATAGAAACCCATCCCATACAATATTTGGGATGGGCTTATACTAAAAATAATTTTTGTTCATCTGAAATTCAGATTTAATGGGATCTCCTGTATTGTGTCTGCAACCCCACCTAGGCAGGACCTCCTCTCTGAATTATCTAAGCAGATGGAGACCTCAAATATAAACTCAGACCTGTGCTCTCAGACACTCAGGGCCTCTGACAAAATGTTTCTTGAGAGCATGAAGTAAATGTGGCTGTTTCAGACAGAGTCAGTATTTGATGAGATTTTACCCCATGTGAGGCACCAGGAGGGAAACTGTCCACTCTGGCCATGTGCACAAGACATTAGGCAATGAGATTATAGTCTGCCCCCCAGAAAGGGGGCCTGGGCCACGAGCTGGTCCCCGAGAGCTGCCTGATGAGGGCTTGTGATTGTCCTGCACAGCGCCATTTCTGCGTGTTTGCTGTGAGCTTCCCAGGCCAAGAGGCCCTCACGACCATCTATAGCACCATCCTGTCCCAGCACCTGGCCTTCTGCTCCGCCCCCATGGTGGTCCACACGACGAGCAGCCAGCTGGTGGCCTCAGCCCTAGGTAAGCCGGCCAGCCTCAGCCCCTCTCCTGATTTTCACCTACTGCTCTATGGGGCTGAGGGCTCCTTTGTATTTTCCCGTGCTAGATATTTTAATTACATTTTTAAATCAATACTTTTTAACCAATGCTACGTTTCAACAGGAGATATTGTGAAATCCAATTGTTTGAGGGGGAGGCCAAGGATAGGAAATTCAGTAAACAGAAATGATTTACATATCAAGAGCCACAAACTTCCTCCCTCTTCAGCTGTACAGATTTCTTAAATTGTCACCATTTCATAGTCCATTTGCTTTAGAAGCTATCCCTAAAGCTTGACACTTCCTGAGGCCGTTATAAGCACATAAGGATTGATGTGTCTTTTTCCGGTAACAGCCCTGCATCAGAAAGTCACAGCAACATTTCTTCCCACGGCCATTAAGTTTCATTATGTCTTCAACCTCAGGGACCTCTCCAATATTTTCCAGGTACTGTACTTTTAGCTTATCAGGCCACCTTATGGCCCAGTCCCTGATCCATAGGTGGGGGCCCTCCTTCCTTCTCTGCTACTCTTGGGAGAAAAAGCAAAGCAACCTATGGGCTAATGGCAGTGATGATGGTGGTGATGGTGGTGGTGGTGGTGATGGTGGTGGTGGTGGTGGTGATGATGGTGGTGGTGATGGTGGTGATGGTGGAGGTGGTGGTGATTGTGATGGTGATGGTGGTGATGGTGGTGGTGGTGGTGATGGTGGTTGTGGGGGTGATGGTGGTTGTGGGGGTGATTGTGATGGTGATGATGGTGGTGGTGGTGATGGTGGTGGTGGTGGTGGTGATGGTTGTGGGGGTGATTGGGATGGTGATGATGGTGGTGGTGGTGATGGTGGTGGTGGTGGTGATTGTGATGGTGATGATGGTGGTGGTGGTGATGATGGTGATAGTGGTGATGGTGATGGTGGTGATGGTGGTGATGGTGGTGGTGGTGGTGATGGTGGTGGTGATGGTGATGAGGGGGATGATATGGGTGATGGTGATGGTGATGGTGGTGGTGGTAGTGGTGGTGATGGTGATGATGGTGATGGTGATGATGGTGGTGGTGGTGGTGGTGATGGTGGTGGTGGTGATGGTGGTGATGATGGTGGTGATGGTGATGGTGGTGATGGTGATGGTGATGATGGTGGTGGTGGTGGTGGTGATGGTGGTGATGGTGATGGTGATGGTGGTGGTGGTGGTGGTGATGGTGGTGGTGGTGATGGTGGTGATGGTGGTGATGGTGATGGTGGTGATGGTGATGGTGATGGTGGTGATGGTGATGGTGATGGTGGTGGTGGTGGTGGTGATGGTGGTGGTGGTGATGGTGATGATGGTGGTGATGGTGATGGTGATGGTGGTGATGGTGATGGTGATGATGGTGGTGGTGGTGGTGGTGATGGTGGTGATGGTGATGGTGATGGTGGTGGTGGTGGTGGTGATGGTGGTGGTGGTGATGGTGGTGATGGTGATGGTGATGGTGATGGTGGTGATGATGGTGGTGGTGATGGTGGTGATGGTGATGGTGATGGTGGTGATGATGGTGGTGGTGGTGGTGGTGATGGTGATGGTGGTGATGGTGATGGTGATGATGGTGGTGGTGGTGGTGATGGTGGTGGTGGTGATGGTGGTGATGGTGGTGATGGTGATGGTGGTGATGGTGATGGTGATGGTGGTGGTGGTGGTGGTGATGGTGGTGATGGTGATGATGGTGGTGGTGGTGGTGATGGTGGTGGTGGTGATGGTGGTGATGATGGTGGTGATGGTGATGGTGATGGTGGTGATGATGGTGGTGGTGATGGTGGTGGTGGTGGAGGTGGTGGTGATGGTGGTGGTGGTGGT
>JAVSCE010020696.1:0-31494 GCA_032199065.1 Smutsia gigantea
AGTGTCTTATAGTTTTCAGAGTATAGGTCTTTCATTTCCATGGTTAGGTTTATTCCTAGGTATTTTATTCTTTTTGATGCAACTGCGAATGGAATTGTTTTCCTGATTTCTCTCTCTGATAGTTCATTGCTCGTGTATAGGAATGCCACAGATTTCTGCATAATAATTTTGTATCCCACAACTTTGCTGAAGTCAGATATTAGATCTAGTAGTTTTGGAGTGGACTCTAGGGTTTTTTATGTACAATATCATATCATCTGCAAACAGAGACAGTTTAACTTCTTCCTTGCCAATCTGGATGCATTTTATTTCTTTGTGTTGTCTGATTGCCGTGGCTAGGACCTCCAGTACTATGTTGAATAGAAGTGGGGAGAGTGGGCATCCTTGTCTTGTTCCCGATCTTAAAGGAAAAGCTTTCAGCTTCTCGCTGTTAAGTATAATGTTGGCTGTGGGTTTGTCATATATGGCCTTTATCGTGTTGAAAGTTTTTTATCATGAATGGATGTTGAATTTTGTCGAATGCTTTTTCAGCATCTATGGAGATAATCATGTGGTTTTGGTCCTTCTTTTTGTTGATGTGGTGGATGATGTTGATGGATTTTCGAATGTTGTACCATCCTTGCATCCCTGGGATGAATCCCAGTTGATCATGATGGATGATCCTCTTGGTGTATTTTTGAATTCAGTTTGCTAATATTTTGTTGAGTATTTTTGCATCTATGTTCATCAGGGATATTGGTCTGTAATTTTCTTATTTTGTGGTGTCTTTGCCTGGTTTTGTATTAAAGTAATGCTGGCCTCGTAGAGTGGGTTTGGAAGTATTCCCTCTTCTTCTCCTCTTTGGAAAACTTTAAGGAGGATTGGTATTAGGTCTTCACTAAATGTTTGATGAAATTCAGTGGTGAAGCCATCTGGTTAAGGCGTTTTGTTCTTAGGTAGGTTTTTGATTACCGGTTCAATTTCGTTGCTGGTAATTGGTCTGTTGAGATTTTCTGTTTCTTTCTGGGTCAACCTTGGAAAGTTGTATTTTTCTAGAAAGTTGTCCATTTCTTCTAGGTTATCCAGTTTGTTAGCATATAATTTTCTATAGTATTCTCTAATAACTCTGTATTTCTGTGGTGTCCATAGTGATTTTTCCTTTCTCATTTCTGATTCTGTTTATGTGAGTATACTCTCTTTTTTTCTTGATAAGTTTGGCTAGTGGTTTATCTATTTTGTTTACTTTCTTGAAGAACCAGCTCTTGCATTCATTGATTCTTTCTGTTGTTTCATTCTTCTCAATTTTATTTATTTCTGCTCTAATCTTTATTATGTCCCTCTTTCTACTGACTTTCGGCCTCTTTTGTTCTTCTTTTTCTAGTTTCATTAATTGTGAGTTTAGACTGCTCATATGGGATTGTTCTTTCCTGAGGTAGCCCTGTATTGCAATATACTTTCATCTTAGTACAGCCTTCGCTGCATCCCACAGATTTTGCAGTGTTGAATTATTGTTGTCATTTGTCTCCATATATTGATTGATCTCTGTTTTTATTTGGTCATTGGTCCATTGGTTATTTAGGAGCATGTTATTAAGCCTCCATGTGTTTGTGGGATTTTTCATTTTCTTTGAGTAATTAATTTCTAGTTTCATGCCTTTGTGGTCTGAGAAACTGGTTGGTATAATTTCAATCTTTTTGAGTTTACAGAGGCTCTTTTTGTGGCCTAGTATATGATCTATTCTTGAAAATGTTCCATGTGCACTTGAGAAGAACGTGTATTCTGCTGCTTTTGGGTGTAGAGTTCTGTAGATGTCTGTTAGGTCCTTCTGTTCTATTATGTTGTTCAGTGCCTCTGTCTCCTTACTTATTTTCTGTCTGGTTGATCTGTCCTTTAGAGTGAGTGGAGTGTTGAAGTCTCCTAAAATGAATGCATTGCATTCTATTTCTCCTTTTAATTCTGTTAGTATTTGTTTCAAATATGTAGGTGCTCCTGTGTTGGGTGCATAGATATTTATAATGCTTATATTCTCTTGTTGGATTGACCCTTTTATCGTTATGTAATGTCCTTCTTTGTCTCTTGTGACTTTCTTTGTTTTGGTCTGATACAAGTACTGCAACTGCTGCTTTTTTCCCCCTATTAGTTGCATGAAATATCTTTTTCCATCCCTTCACTTTTAGTCTGTGTATGTTTTGGGGTTTAAAGTGTGTCTCTTGTAAGCAGCATATAGATGGGTCTTGTTTTTTTATCCATTCAGTGACTCTATGTCTTTTGATTGGTGGATTCAGACCATTTACATTTAGGGTGATTATCAATAAGGTATGTACTTATTGGCATTGCAGCTTTAGATTCGTGGTTACCAAAGGTTCAAGGTTAACTTCCTTACTGTATAAAAGTCTAACTTAACTCACTTAATATGCTATTACAAACACAATCTAAAAGTTCTTTTTTTCTCCTCCTTTTTCTTCCTCCTCCATTCTTTATATATTAGGTATCATAGTCTGTACTCTTTGTCTAACCCTTGATTGACTTGGGGGATAGTTAATTTAATTTTGCATTTGCTTAGTAATTAGCTGTTCTACTTTCTTTACTGTGGTTTTATTACCTCTGGTGACAGCTATTAAACCTTAGGAACCCTTCCATCTATAGCAGTCCCTCCAAAATGCACTGTAAAAGTAGTTTGTGGGAGGTAAATTCTCTCAGCTTTTGCTTATCTGGAAATTGTTTAATCCATCCTTCAAATTTAAATGATAATCTTGCCGGATAAAGTATTTTTAGTTCAACGCCCTTCTGCTTCATTGCATTAAATATATCATGCCACTCCCTTCTGGCCTGTAAGGTTTCTGTTGAGAAGTCTGATGATAGCCTGATGGGCTTTCCTCTGTATGTGATCTTTTTTCTCTCTCTGGCTGCTTTTAATAGACTGTCCTTATCCTTGATCTTTGCCATTTTAATTACTATATGTCTTGGTGTTGTCTTTCTTGGGTCCCTTGTGTTGGGAGATCTGTGCACCTCCATGGCCTGAGAGACTATCTCCTTCCCCAGATTGGGGAAGTTTTCAGCAATTACCTCCTCAAAGACACTTTCTATCCCTTTTTCTCTCTCTTCTTCTTCTGGTACCCCTATCAGTATTATTACGTTCTTAGAGATCCTTTTTCCTCTCTGTGCCTCAGCTTCTTTGTATTCCTCTTCTCTAGTTTCTATTTCATTTATCATCTCCTCCACCGTATCTAATCTGCTTTTAATACCCTCCATTGTGCTCTTCAACGATTGGATCTCTGACCAAAATTCATTCCTGAGTTCTTGAATATCTTTCTGTACTTCCATGAACATGATAATGATTTTTATTTTGAACTCCCTTTCAGGAAGGGTCATGAGATCAATGTCATTTAAATCTTTCTCGGGAGTTGTATTAATAATTTTACTCTAAACCAGGTTCTTTTGGCATTTCATATTTGTATATGGCGCCCTCTAGTGCCCAGAAGCTCTACTCCCTGGAGCTGCTCAGTCCCCGAAGCAATGTGGGATCTCAGGGGAGTGGTATTGGTGCCTGGGAGGAGGAAAGAGCTGTTTCCTGCTTCCCGGATGCTGTGCCTGTCTCCACTGCCTGAACCAATGGGCTGAGCACACATGTATAAGCCTCTATGCTTTGTGTTTGTAGTTGCTGTAGACATATCTTCCCTCTGGCTGGCCTAATGCCAGGGTAGGGTTTGCTGGTTTGTGAGCCGGATGGGATTGGCTGGGAGAAAGGCACAGTAGGCTGTGTATCACGGAGGGGGTCCTTGGAGCTGTGTAGCCAGCCAGGGAGCTGGAGCACCTGAAGATCATCTAAGGAGGGAGATTTCTTTTTCCTCCTTAAATATGAGAGGCTATATGGCAAAGCTCCCAACCTGCTGGGCAGGGTGCACCCAGACAATTTGTCTACCTGTCCTTTCTCCTGAGTAAGCTCTGTGCAATCCTTGCCCTTTTAGCAGCCCCCTTGCTAAGGGCTTCTTTGTCAGGAAGTCTCTCAGACTGCCCACCTTTCTTTTGTCCCAGAGCAGCTGGATATGGATCCCTGCTTTCCACAAGTGGCTGGAATCTCAGTCTCTCCAGGAATTCTGCCTGTCTTAGCTTTCCAACCCCGTAATCATGAGAGTATCATGCAAGCACCATGAAATGTAGGTTTGTGCTCCCAGAGCAGATCTCCGGAGTTGGTATTCAGCAGTCCAGGTCTCCACTCCCTCCTGCTCCATTTCTCTTCCTCCCGCCAGTGAGCTGGGGTGGAGGAAGGGCTTGGGTCCCGCCGGGCCACAGCTTTGGTACATTACCCTGTTCTGTGAGGTCTGCTCTTTTCTCCAGGTGTATGCAGTCTGGCACAGTCCTCTTTCTTGTTGCTCTTTCAGGATTAGTTGTATTAATTATATTTTCATATTATATGCAGTTTTAGGAGGAAGCCTGTGTCTCACCTCTCATGCTGCCATCTTTAATCCAATCCCCGAGAAGTAATTTACCTAACCAAAAATGTCAGAGATTAGTTGACTTGATCTAGGTCTTTGTGAAAAATACTCTACAGAAAGACATGCATAGTACTTAAGCACCACAGGAACTATTCTCTTACAGCACAAAATTTTGCTTACATTTATTTCATTCAAACTAAACTCTATTGGAAAAGATTGAATTCTGCAGGGAGAGACTACCAGTTTCTCAGTTTTACCATTAAGAAATGGTAATGAACCATTCTTTTAATTTTTTTAACCTTACTGTACACAACTTTTGGAGGCTTTCCTTCTATGATTTTTCTATAAGTAGCCAGAGAAGCTAAGATATCTGGTACACATGTTTTTATTTGTAAACAATTGGAACTTCAAAAGATTAAAGTTACTTTTTCTTAACCACCAGAAAATTCTAGAACATCAAAATGAAATAAATATTCTCTTTTCTTGCTTATAAGAGAGGCAACTTATTGCATTTATGCAATGTTTTCCCTGCTATCTATGCACAATGGTTATTTAAAAGTGGAAAGCACAGCCAACTGGGTAAGTGACACAGGTCATCTATGGGTCTTGAAAATTTGTTTGCCCTAATGAACCTGGTGCTCATTGGGAATAAGTTGGCACTTGAATCTCCCCTCTACCACACTTTATAGATTGTATGATTTCAAGTCCATCAGTCATAGTGATTTACATGTACTTGATCAGAAATTTTTCAGAGCTGTTTTTGCGTTTTACTACAGAAGGGAGAATGGAGCCTAATCATACGTGCTATTTATAAGGTACCCTTTTCTTTCCCCAATAGACATTGCTGATTTCTGACTTTGCACTCTCCCTTTATCCACTTCACTATCTTACTGTGTAAACTTCCTCTAATCTTTCCACAATCACATTATGTAATATTAACATCTTACAACAGCCTTGGATCCAGAATTGTTCCTCTTGAGTTCCTTTTGACTGCTTTCAAAGCACATAGTGAAGTGCTGTCATCAAATGGTCTTCGTTTCTTTTTTCTATCCCCTTTGCCATGTGTTTTATGCTAGATGGTTTGTATCATCAACCTTGTGATTAAAATCCTCCTTCATTGAATTTATAGCCTTCCCCCCACCACCAGCAGTACATTCTTTAGGATCCTTTGAAAGTGATTCTCCTGATCTGTAAGACTTATATCATTTCTGAATTTCTTTGATCCTAAAAAATTACCTTCAGGTCCACCAGTTTGGGAACTGGAAGGAAAGATACTATGACATTTTCCATGACAACTTCAAGGCTGGGGCCTCCTCCAAAGGAGATGGAAAGGGCCACATCCAAGCTGTAGGTTCATTTCTTTCAATAATAACAGAGTCATAACACTTGTGAACTATGGTTGGAATACTAACAATACCCACCAATATGTAACAGGCTCCCCATATTACTAGTGGTCCATGTGCATCCCCTAAATAAGTGCAAGCCCATGAAACATTAATAAAATTGCATACCTGGTAAAGAGTTTTATTCCTCTCCCTTCTCTTTCTCTCCTATTCTTGGGGTCTTGAGACAGGTTGCACATTAACATATCAGCAAACTGTCAGCAATATCAACTGAAGGTCTGTTTGTTTTGCAGATGTCTAAGAATCTAAAGCATCTACATAAAATCATTGCAGGTGGGGGAACTCAAGAGTGGAAATGTAAGGGTAGGAGCAAGATCTAAAAAGAGTAATCTTGAAAGGAGAGGAGATGGGGGAGAAAGGTGGGACCCCCCAAATGCCCGTTAGAGGAAAATTTTGGACTGATTGATGATCTGATGGGAAAAAATAAAGCAAGGTCTCATCCCCTTGACTCTGCATGAGTGATTGGCTAGCAGTAAAATCTGATTCCTGGTAATGACCTTCCTTACACTTTCCAAGTGCTGTTTCATAAAAAAGGACTATAGATACTTTACCAAAGATATTGGTGGAACCAGGGAATGAGTATATATCATACATCTTTATGACACTTCATAAAGATAGTAGTCACTCTATTTTTCGATGAATTATTCTCATCTGCTAGCAATCTTTTCTTCTTCTTCTTCATATAAATTACATCACAAGATCACCCCAGTTACCTATAGACACCCAACTCATATTGGTACCCCACTTAGCTAAAGAAAAGCCTAATGGTCAGTTAAAAAGCAACAATCTACTCTTAGAAGCCATGTCCCATGAGAATCTTTCCCTCACCCTACTGGCTTTACAAAGTACTTTATCCAAGAAATATTATTCCCAGAAAAAATATATTCCTATAATATATTATATCCAAAAAAGATTATACACATAACTTTATTGAAATGTTACTGTAGTGCTAGGCCTTTTATATACATACATACATATATATATTCACATGTTCAGATTTAGTAGAGAATGCCAAATAGCTTTCCAAAGTGGTTACACCAAGTTACATTTTACCAGCAACATATGAGAGTTTCTATCGCTCCATATCTTCATTAGTTGTTATTATCACTCTTTATTCTGACATTCTGGTGGGTGTGTAGTGGTATATCATTGTGGTTTTTATTTAAACTTTCCTGATGACTGATGATGTTCACACCTTTTAATATGTTTGTCATTTGTATACCTTTTGTAGCCAGAAGAGGTCACTCAGTCCACAGGGCTGGAGACATACCCTATATCATCAACTCCGTCCTCTTTCTTTACATCTTTTGGTTTCTCTCCCCAGAATTAAAAAAAAATTCTCAGTTTATGAATGGAGGCAAATGAATACTTGTATGTGGAGGGTAGACAGGGAGCTCATTACACTAGCTGCAACCAACATAAATTTGCCAGTATAATTTCACAATAGTAAAATCTTCTTAGTCTCTTGATTTAATTGATCCTTTCTTAGAATGGTGTGTATGTTAGGTGGGGTTGAGGGCACAAATATACAAAGTAGGATAATAGAAGGGGGCTATTTAAAATGCAGCTATAAATAGATTCAAGAGATGTGGACTTTTTTAGCATGGTAACTCATAGAAGTTATGTTCAAATACCATACTGATGGGGGCGGCTTTCCTTCATCCCATCCTCCATCCACATAGATTTAAAGACCTTTCCGTTTCCCATGAAAGAACTAGATGGAACAAATGACAAACAACCTGGGTCAAAGACTCAAGCAAACAAAAATGTAGTATCTCAGAAGAGGATAGCACAAGTTGAAGAGCAGGAGGGGCCTGTGGATGAATGAGAGAAGAGATAATGACTCCAAAAAGGGAAGATGTTCCCTAGAAGAAAGGTGACTACATAGGTGGCTCCAAAAATCAAGGCAAAGATTCAACATGCTTGTAGCAGAGCAAGCAGGGTGAGTTGCATAGTGGGGAAAAGGTACTTCTAGTTCTTCCACAAGGAATACCCTCTCCTGCACAGTCTCTGGATTCTGGGCATGTCTCTTTGGGAATGTACTTTATTGTGCACTCTTGGGTATTCAGGGTACAGTAAGGAGGCTTTACTTACCAAAACTCTAAGAGTACTTAGCTTTGAATGGCTTTCAGGGAACCTACTGTGTGGGCAACATTCTTCATTGAACGTACAGAGTAGAAGTTTCACATTTGACTCTGGCACCCTTAGTCATCTTCAACCTCAAACTAGATCTTATGTCTACAGTTCTTTCCTTCCCCAAATGGCTAACACCATCATGTGAAACTCTCACGAGTACGGGAATAGCATTCTTGAAGTATAACCAGTTGTTTCCATTCCCCTTGCATAGGGTATATGGAATAGTGTAATAGACCATTAATCAGTACTCATTTATGCTATTCTTCAAGCGAAATATTTATTCCTCTGGAGATAGCTTATGTAGCTTCTCCTAGGAGATCTTTGGATTTTCCTTTAATCAACCATTTTAGTTTGCATTTTGTCCATTGTCCTTTCCTCCAGGTCTGACTCTCTGCTGCAACATTGACAAGTTCACATGACTACAGAGTTGGTCCCTACCATAGGCAGCACCAAGCTTTGGGGTATTTCTCCCTCAGAAAAGTGTCCTATACTTTGGGAGCTACAGATAGCCCTGAACCCTTCATTGGAGATGGTTTCAATAGCCTTGGTATGCATTATGAGAGATAGCATCAACATCTTAACCTTAAACCAAGATCTATAGAGAATATTGTATTTAATAATAAAATTAAGTTTTATTAGTGCTCCTACCAATGGCACCTGGTTTGGCATTGGTAGGTACATAGATAAGCAGTTAATCTGAAAAGGAACATGATAAACACATGTTCTGTAAGAGCCCATTTTAAAGTCAAGAATTCTATTCTGTGAACAGGATATTGAGTCTCACCTTCAGACAGATTTACACTGGCAATCGCTATATCTATTATCTCTACATAATTTTTGTGATAAACCACAATTTTTATGTAAAAAGAATGTCAAAAGCAGGGTTTAATGAAGCCAACAAATATTAGAACAGGAGCCTAAGCAGGCCGTCAACACGTGATATGCCTGTCTGTAGGCTTTTCCAACCAATCCTTAAAGGGGTAAAATGATGTGCCTACCCTCTATCTGATCATTGAACTGTCTATTCTTAATCTGATAATTCAAAGTTGGTTCATCAGAGGTTTCATAAATCTGCAGTGCCCAGTGAAACCCAAGAAGACTCTAATTTCCTGTAATTGGTGGACAGAGCCAGTTAATAAGAATGAAAATCTTTTTAGAATCTGATCACCTTCAGCCTTGGCACAATATGCCCTACATAGTCTAGGATGGGTAGAATTGGCATGTGTCAATGCATGCTTTTCAGGCTTGCATCTTCCAAGTGGGACAGACCAGAGAAAGTCATCATTCAGTTTGCTCCAAGTTCTTGGCTAATATGAGCATGCCACCTAAATAAACTAACACCTCCAGGTAGTTCAAGTTACCTGTCATTTTTCTATCAACTGCTGGAACATAGCAGCTTCTCCCCTAAAATAACCTAGGGCAGCCTTTCTGATTGGTGAATCCCACTTGACAGATGAAAGCTTATTTTTGTCATTCAGTTCATCCATAGGGTTTGATAATACTTACAGCCCCAGATCAACAAATATGAACTCATTACAACCCTACGCAGTAGCTGCTATTATCCCCTTTTACAGATGAGGAAACTAATGCATGGAAAGGTTAATTAACTAGCCCAAGCTCAAACACTATTTAATGGTGGGATCGGAACACAGACTGGAATGTGCACTCTAAATCTCTTTCTAATCTTTCCTGATAGTTTCTTAAATGAGAAAAGATTCCTGTAACCACATCTTATGCTTGTCATCTTGAGCACAGCCTACATCCCATTCACAGAGGGAGAAAACCCTATTTTTGGCTGAGAACTTCCTACTCAATCTCACCATCCTCTCTTTAGGTATTAATATGTCCTCTTCATACAAACTCTCTGGATATACTTACATCTACCTCTTTAGGTGCTGGCATGCTGCCTACAGTACTGGTCAAGTCACTCTGCATGCAGATTATCTGGACCAGGCACATAACTGCTAATGCTTCTACTAATCTTTCAGGAAATTTCAGCCTTAAAAACAGTATAATTCAGATTTGTATAGTCTTCTGTACACAAAATACATAGTTCCCAATCTAGTCAATTGGATATTGGAGGACAACCAGCGGTCTCTGACAAACTGTCATTTCCCAATCTTTTCTGGATGTTCTTTGACACTGATGTGTCAAGCTCATACTCTTTTGGCTGCATGTGACAGAAAAATGGTAACAAATTATCTTAAAAATACAGAGAATTTATTGTCTCTTGCAACCAAAAAGTTTCAAGTGAGGCTTAATTCAACAGCTCGATGATATTACCAGTGTCTCTTTGTGATTTTCGGCCGTCATAGCTGCCCATTAATGTGTGGGCTGGCTATCTATGTGACAACAAAATGACTTCCAGAGGCTTTGCTTCTTTATTCCCATCCAGAAGGAAGTGGACTTCTCCTCTACATAGCTTTCACCAAGGACCAAGGAAGTTTCTTGTACAGATGCCCCCAACAAACATTTGCTGGTCTCCTTGAACCAAATTAGCTTAGACAAATCAGGATGTAGACTTGAATCTGGGAGTGAAATCATTTTCCCCTAAAGCACATGGTTTCTTGGGGAAGAAAGGTTTGGCAACCTACTGTTACCAAAAGGACAAGGGAATGGACTCTAAGTGGCCCAAAACAGCAAGTGCCCACTACAGTTAGGAGAAATACAGGTGGGATTTCATGGCCATAGTCCTCCCACATGTGGTCATCCCCCCTCCGCCATGTCTATAAAAGTTTAACAGGCTAGCTTGCTTTGTGGCTTTCCTGGTACCCTTTTATCCAGCAGTTTTCTCTCTGAAGGATTTCAAGAGATCAGACACTTTCTTTTTCTCTGGACTTTTCATTATTTATACTAGTCTGTAGAGTCACCTCAGTTGTTCTAGGTTTCTTCTTCTTACTGACTTAGAACTTGAGCATTCTCTTTCTCTCCTTCCCCAATCACATGCACCTTTGGAAGGAACAAGGAATCTGTCCTTACGTGGAAAACAAGAGCTTTAGCTGTGTCCATCTCAGCCTAGCTCCTGCCTTCACCAGTTTAAGGTGTGTCTCATCTTCCTTTTCATTTGCTCCCTTTTTTGACTGTCTTTAAACAGTACCTCTGACCTTAAACCCTAAGCAGATACCTTTTTCCCCACACTCTGTTAAGCAGGAAGGAGCATATTCTGCACATCCCTGTGGTTCTCAACATTCCCAAATGCCAGCTCATGAGTCTTCAAATATTTCGTTTTTCTAACTGAAGTTTTACTTCCCTGGAGAATAAGAAGTATTTTAGGTTTTTGATCCTCTCATTTCTACATTTGGTATATGCCACTCTTGCTGCATCTCAGTAGCATGTCTCTGTCAGAGTTTATATGCTTCTTTCCTTGGTGCTGGTATAGAGCTCCCTGAGAACATCCTCACTTCTTAACCCCTCATGATTCACAAGAGGCTAAATTGCTTTCCCCATCAACTATACCAATAACAGGTTTAATTTTTCGTGAGAAATGACTAGGCTTCGGACTGTAGAAGTGTCTTCATACCCAGAGAATCTGGGTATATCAAATAACATCTTCCCCTCCCTCTCTAGGCAAAGATTTAGTCCTTTAAAAAATTTAGAATCCTAGAGAGGAGCCTTAAATTTACTTGCCATATACTCCACTCTCCCCTTTTCCTTTTCTGATATCTTTCGTGGCTTGCAGAATAATACCTTCATGAAATGCTAGTAAGGCTACATTCATGTATTCTTCCCTTCTGAATATTATCAGTTGCTATACTTGCTGAGTAAATGAGTGTGAATGAATGGAAGTATAGATGTTACATATTAAGTGAAAAATCAAGTTATAAGACTTGTATAATATTATCCTTTCTTTGTAAAAAAAAAATATATATATATATATTTGAACATGCCTAGATGCATAGAAGTCTGGAATTATACACAAAAAACCTTTTTAATAATAGTTTTTCTCTGGGGAATTTAAAAAACTTATTTACTTTTTACATTTATTATTTAATGTTTCTTTCTTCTCCTCCTTTCTTCCATTTCTTTCTTTCCCTTCTTTATTCTTTCTTTCTTTTTCTCCTTTCTGCCACAATCCTGTGTTACACTTCTAAATAACCTTTTTTATTTTGAAATGATTTTAGATTTACAGAAAATTTACAAAGATAGTACATAGTCTCAGTTTCTTTTAATGTTATGTTATATTTCCATAGCATATTCATCAAAACTAAGAAACCAATATTGGTATATTATTACCTAAACTCCAGAATTTAGTCATATTTTACCATTTTTTTCCATTAATTCCACTTTTCATTTCCAGGATCCCATCCAGTATGCCACATTGCACTAAGTTTCAGGTCTCCTTAGTCTTTTCTGGTCTGTGATAATTTCTGTCCTTGTTTTTCATAACTTTGACAGCTTTGAAGAATATTGGTCAGGTATTTTGTAGTATGTCCCTCAATTTGTGTTTATCTGATATTTTTATCATGATTAGACTAGGGTTATGAGTTCTTGGAAAAAAATACCATAGAAGTGATATGTCCTTTTTGCATGATATTGGTAGTGCATGATATCAACATGACATGTCACTGCTGATATTAACCTTGATCACTTGGTTGAGGAGGTGTTGCCCAAGGTTCTCCACAGGAAAGTTTACTATTTTTCCCTTTCCACTATGTATTAATTTTATAATAAATGACTAATAACATATTTTTAAAAGAAAATATTATGCTGTGGACAAAATGGCTCCCCGTGCAGATTAGTGGCTTCCCATCCCCCCCCACCAGAGCCTTTTCTGAAGAGTCAGAAACTGAAAATGTTATTTCCTGGAGAACAGAGGAATATGACTTACTGGAAATTTCTTTTTTATTTACTTTTCTGACCAAACTAAATTTTACTCATATCCTTTCTATGTTTCCCCCAAGAATATAGGACTCGCTTTGTTGCAGCTGTTTGAGTAGTAATGGAAAAAGAACGTTTCCACTTCATTTTACAGCATTCTAAAAAGGGATGATTTGAACTTGATTCTTGGAAGTAGCTTGAAGTGTTATATGAGGATCTGAGACCATGCCTGTGCTGAATGCACCTTTACACTTAGGGTATGGTATCATAGAATGTTTTTGTTACTTTCACAACTAAAATGACATAATAAGGCCCTATTCTGGTTGAAGTTAAAATTTAAATAGTGTCTTTGTGGGGAAATTGCCCTGCTTCCCTAAAGTCATATAGAAAAGTGGTATTGTTCTTTAGTGTACCGAAATCCTTTCATTTCAATCACAAAGAGAAAGGATCTGTGTTTTGTTTGTTTGCCAAAGAATACTGCGTAGTGCTCAAAAGCCTAAGCTTGTTCTGGATCCATTATTTATTATCTGTGCATTCTATAGTGTTTCTGTGATTTAGAGTTCTCATCTGTAAAAATTAGAATAACAACAAAAAATAGTATCTATTTCATAGCATGAGAATTATTGTCTTCCTTTTGAATTGAGCTTTCTATGATTATGAAATGTGCCTATTTTATCTCAAGTAATACTTCTTGTCTTAAAGACTGTTTTGTCCAATATTAATATAACCATGATAGCTGTGTTGTTGTTAGTGCTTGCATGGTATATATTCCATCCTTTGACTTACATCTATCTGTATCCTTATATGTAAAATGTCTCTTGTAAGTAGCATTTAGTTTGTTTATATTAATGTAATTAGTAATCTAGTTGCATTTAAGCCTACCTCCTTGTTAATGTTTTCTATTTGTCTCATCTGTCAATCGTTTCTTTGCTCCTCCTATCCTGCCTTACTTTGGATTAATCAAGTTTCTCATTATTATTAATCACTTTGAGTCCTCTATTAAAATTTTGTTTATACCATTTTCTAATGCTTTCAGTGATCATTTTATAGTAGTATTTCTCAACCAGGAGTGATTTTGCTACCCAGGGAGTATTTGGCAAAATCTGGAGATACTTTTTATTGTCACATTTTGTGTGCATGTGTGTGTGGTCAGGGGGGATTGCTGACATCTAGTGAGTAGAGGCCAGGAATACTGTGAAACATCTTCCAATACATAAGAGAGCTCCCCCACAACAAGGAGTTATATCAAGTACAGAAAGTCAATAGTGACAAAGTTGAGAAATCCTGCTCCAGAGGGATGGAGATTACATCTTGCATCCTTAATTTATTACACTCTACCTTAAATTAGTACTTTACCACTTCATGATAAATGCAAAAATTATACAACAGTGAAGCTCCATTTATCTTCCCCCAATCCTTTGTGCTGTTATCATACATTTCACTTTTACATACATTATAACTCCACAAGGCACTGATATTATTGTTATTTTAAATAATAAATAATCTTTTATATTTACCTACATACGTACCCCTTCTGGTACTTTTCATTCCTTTCTGCAGTTGTGGTCTTCAAAGTAGTAGTATTTTCTTCAGTCTGAAGGAAATAGTATTTATTACAATGTGGTTCAAAAGGTAATGAATTCTCACAACTTTCCTTTGTTCAAAAAAATCTTTCTTTCATCTTCATTTTTGAAGGATATTTCATTAGGTATAGAATCATAGAGTAGCAGCTTTCTCTTATAATATTTTAAAGATATGATTATACTATATCCTGGCATCCATGGATTATATTGTTGCAGAGTATGCTGTTAGTCTTATTTTTACTTCTTTGAAAGCTGTTTCCTTTTCCAACTTCTGGCTGCTTCTAGACTTCAGAAGTTAGACTATGATATGCCCAGATATAGTTTTGTTATGTTTATCCTGCTTGGGGTTTACTGAGATTCTTGGATTTATGAGTTGATGTCTTTCATCACTTTGGAGAAATTATCAGCCATTATCTCTTCACACTTTTTCTGCCTCATTCTCCTGCCTTCTCCTTCTGGGATTCTAATTACACATACATTAGACTGACCAACAACCTCCCCCATATTTCTTATGATTTTTTTCTCTTCCTTCCATTATATTTTTTCTGTTTCAGTTTGTATAGTTCCTATGGAACTGTCTTTGAGTTCACTATTCCTTTCTTTTGTTGTGTTCAGCATGGTAGTAAACCCATTCAATGAATTATTTCTTTAAATCAAGGTGAAATACACAAACATAAAATTAAAGTAGAATTCAAGATGGCAGCATGGGAGGTGAGATGGAAAGCTCCTCCCAAAACCACAAATTGTACAAAAATATAGTTAATTAATACAACTAACCTTAAAATAACAAGAAAGAAGGCTGAACTAGACTGCATACATGCCTCATGAACAGAACAGACCTCACGAAACAGGGTAACATATGAAAGCCTTAATCTGGCGGGACCCAGGCGCTTCCCTCACCTGAGCTCACTGGCGGGAGGAAGAGAAATGGAGCGGGGAAGGGGGTGGAAGCCTGGGACTGTTGAACACCTAGCACTGGACATCTGCTTTGTGAGCAGAATCCTATAGTGTGTGGTGCTCTGGACATTGGGGAGCTAGAACAGGCAGAGTGCTTGAGAAATTGACATTCCAGCCATTTGTGGAGGATGGGATCCACACCCGGCCGCTCTATGTCAGAGGAGGGGCTGGTGGTCTGAGAGGCTTCCTAGCAGCCAGAGGGCTGCTGAAGGGGCGGGGTTTGCACTGGGCTTGCTGTGCTGGAGAAGGGAGAGCTGGACAAGTTTGCCTGGGTGTGCTCTGCCGAGCTTGTTGGGAACTTTGAGGAGCTTCATGTGCTCCATCCCCCTGGCTGCCTACTCAGCTCTGAGGCCCCTCACTGTGACACACAACCTGCCAAGCCTTCCTACTGGCCTGCAGGCACCTGCTCGCAAACCTGCAGTCACTGTGCAGGCATCAGGCCAGCCAGAGGGAGGCCCCGCCCACAATAGCTAGAGACACAAAGCACAGAGGTTTACACGTGTGTGCTTGGCACACTGGCTCTGACACTGAAGACAGGCACCACAGACGGGAATCAGGAAACAGATCTTTCCTCCCCCCAGGCACCAGCTCAGCTCCCCTATGACCCCCAACCTCACTGTACAGGCTGAGCAGCTCCAGAGACTGGAGTTTCTGTGCACTAGTGGGCACCACACAGAAATATGAAACATCAAAAGAACATTGTTCAGACCAAAATCTCACAAACCCCAGAAAGAGGGCCAAATAAAACCAAACTCACCAATCTTCCTGAAAGAGAGTTCAAAATAAAAATTATAAACATGCTTATGGAGGTACAGAAAAATATTCAAGACCACAGGCACAATTTTAAGTGGGAGATTCAATCATTAAGAAATTCCATATCTGAAATGAAACATACAATGGAGGGATTTAAAAGCAGATTAGATGTAGTAGAAGAGACGGTAAATGGAATAGAAACATAGGGTAGAGGAATACAAAGAAGCTGAGACACAGAAAGAAAAAAGTATCTCTAAGAATGAAAGACTATTGAGAGAACTGTGTGACCTAACCAAACGGAACAGTATACACATTATAGGGGTACCAGAAGAAGAAGAGAGAGAAAAGGGGGTAGAAAATGTCATTGAGTAGGTAGTTGCTGAAAACTTCCCCAGTCTGGGGAAGGAGATAATCTCTAAAGCCATGGAGGTGCACCAATCTCCCAACACAAGAAACCCAAGGAAGACAACATCAAGACATATAATAATTAAAATGGCAAAGATCAAGGATAAAGACAGACTTTTAAAAGCAGCTGCAGAGAGAAAAAGGATCACACACAAAGGAAACCCATCAGGCTATCATCAGACTTCTCAACAGAAACCTTCAGGCCAGAAGGGAGTGGAATGATATATTTAATGCAATGAAGCAGAAGGGCCTTGAACCAAGAATACTCTACCGGCAAGGATATCATTTATACTTGAAGGAGGGATTAAACAATTTTCAGATAAGCAAAAGCTGAGAGAATTTACCTCCCACAAACCACCTCTATTTTGGAGGGACTCCTATAGATAGAAGTATTCCTAAGGCTAAATAGGTGTCATCCTAGGGAAGACAAAAAGTACAGATTATGATCCACAACATACAAAGAATGGAGGAGGAAGAAAAAGGAGAAAAAAAGAACCTTTAGGTTGTGTTTGTAATAGTATATGAAGTAAGTTAAATTAGACTGTTAGACAGTAAGGGAACTGCCCTTGAACCTTTGGTAATCACGAATCTAAAGCCTGCAATGGCAATAAGTACATACCTATCCATAATCACCCTAAATGTAAATGGTCTGAATGCACCAATCAAAAAACATAGAGTTACTAAATGGATAAAAAACAAGACCCATCTATATGCTGCCTACAAGAGACTCACTTCAAACCCAAAGACATACACAGACTGAAAGTGAAGGGATGGAAAAAGATATTTCATGAAACTAATAGGGAAAAAAAAAGCAGGAGTTCCAGTACTTTTATCAGACAAAACAGACTTCAAAATAAAGAAAGTCACAAGAGACAAAGAAGGACATTACATAATGATAAAGGGGTCGGTCCAACAAGAGGATATAACTGTTATAAATATCTATGCAACCAACACAGGATCACCTACATATGTGAAACAAATACTAACAGAATTAAAGGGGGAAGTAGAATGCAATGCATTCATTTTGGGAGACTTCAACACACCACTCACTCCAAAAGACAGAACAACCAGACAGAAAATAAGTAAAGAGACAAAGGCACTGAACAACATATTAGAACAGATGGACCTAACGGACATCTACAGAACTCTACACTCAAAAGCCACAGGATATACATTCTTCTGAAGTGCACATGGAACATTTTCAAGAATTGATCATATATTATGCCACAAAAGAATCTCAGTAAATTCAAAAAGATTGAAATTGTACCAACCAGCTTCTCAGATCACAAAGGTATGAAACGAGAAATAAATGACACAAAGAAAATGAAGAAGCCCATAAACACATGGAAGCTTAATAACATGCTCCTAAATAATCAATGGATCAATGACCAAATAAAAACAGAGATCAAGCAATATATGGAGACAAATGACAACAATAATTCAACACCACAAAATCTGTGGGATGTAGCGAAGGCTGTGCTAAGAGGGAAATATATTGCAATACAGGCCTACATCAGGAAAGAAGAACAATCCCAAATGAACAGTCTAAACACACAACTAATGAAACCAGAAAAGGAAGAACAAATAAGGCCCAAAGTCAGTAGAAGGAGGGACATAATAAAGATTAGAGCATAAATAAACAAATTGAGAAGAATACAAAACTAGAGAGAATCAATGAAAGCAGGAGATGGTTCTTTGAAAAAATAAATAAAATAGATAAACCCCTAGCCAGACTTATCAAGAAAAAAAGAGAGTCTACCCACATAAACAGAATCAGAAATGAGAAAGGGAAAATCACTACGAACACCACAGATATACAAAGAATTATGAGAGAATACTATGAAAAATTATATGGCAACAAACTGGGTAACCTCGAAGAAATGGACAACTTTCTAGAGAAATACAACCTCCAAGGCTGACTGAGGAAGAAACAGAAAATCTGAATAGACCAATTACCAGCAAAGAAATTGAATTGGTAACCAAAAAACTACCTAAGAACCAAACTCCTGGATCAGATGGTTGCACTGCTGAATTTTATCAAAAATTTAGTGAAGACCTAATTACTCATCCTCATTAAAGTTTTCCAAAATTTGTAAGAGGATGGAATACTCACAAACTCATTCTATGAGGCCAACATCACTCTATTACCCAAACCAGGCAAAGACACCACAAGAAAAGAAAATTACAGACCGATATCCCTGATGAACATAGATGCAAAAATACTCAACAAAATATTAGCAAACGGAATTAAAAATACATGAAAAAGATCATCCATCATGATCAAGTGGGATTCATCCCAGGGATGCAAGGATGGTACAACATTAGAAAATCCATCAACATCATCCACTACATCAACAAAAAGAAGGACAAAAACCACATGATCATCTCCATAGATGCTGAAAAAGCATTCGACAAAATTCAACATCCACTCATGATAAAAACTCTCAACAAAATGGGTATAGAGGGCAAGTATCTCAGCATAATAAAGGCCATATATGACAAACCCACAGCCAACATTATACTTAACAGTGAGAAGCTGAAACCTTTTCCTTTAAGATCGGGAACAAGGATGCCCACTCTCTCCACTTTTATTCAACATAGTTCTGGAGGTCCTAGCCATGAAAATCAGACAACACAAAGAAACAGAAGTCATCCAGATTGGCAAGGAGGAACTCAAACTGTCCCTGTTTGCAGATGACATGATATTGTACATAAAAAACCGTAAAGTATCCACTCCAAAACTATTAGATCTAATATCTGAACTCAACAAAGTTCCAGGATACAAAATTAACACACAGAAATCTGTTGCATTTCTATACACTAATGATGAACTAGCAGAAAGAGAAATCAGGAAAACAGTTCTATTCACAATCGCATCAAAAAGAATAAAATACCTAGGAATAAACCTAACCAAGGAAGTGAAAGACCCATACCCTGAAAACTACAAGACACTCTTAAAGAGAAATTAAAGAGGACACTAATAAATAGAAATTCATCCCATACTCTTGGATAGGAAGGATTAATATTGTCAAAATGGCCACCCTGCCTAAAGCAATCTACAAATTCAATGCAATCCCTATCAAAATACCAACAGCATTCTTCAATGAACTAGAGAAAATAGTTTTAAAATTCATATGGAACCACAAAAGACCCCGAATAGCCAAAGCAATCCTGAGAAGGAAGAATAAAGCAGGGGGGATTACGCTCCCTGACTTCAAGCTCTACTACAAAGCTATAGTAATCAAGACAATTTGGTACTGGCTCAAGAACAGACTGATAGACCAATGGAACAGACAAGAGAGCCCAGATATAAACCCAAGCATATATGGTCAATTAATATACGATAAAGGAGCCATGGATATACAGTGGGGAAATGACAGCCTCTTCAAGTGCTGGTGTTGGCAAAACTGGACTGCTACATGTAAGAGAATGAAACTGGATTATTATCTAACCCCATACACAAAAGTAAACTCAAAATGGATCAAAGACCTGAATGTAAGTCATGAAACCATGAAACTCTTAGAAAAAAACATAGGCAAAAGTCTCTTGGACATAAACATGAGCAACTTCTTCATGAACATATCTCCCCAGGCAAGGGAAACAAAAGCAAAAATGAACGAATGGGACTATATCAAACTAAAAAGCTTCTGTACAGCAAAGGATACCATCAGTAGAACAAAAACACATCCTACAGTATGTGAGAATATATTCATAAATGACATATCCGATAAGGGGTTCACATACAAATTATATAAAGAGCTCACACACCTCACACCAGTGAGGATGGCCACCAACCAAAAGACAAACAACAACACATGTTGGTGAGGATGTGGAGAAAGGGGAACCCTCCTACACTACTGGTGGGAATGTAAACTAGTTCAACCATTGTGGAAAGCAGTATGGAGGTTCCTCAAAAAACTCAAAATAGAAATACCATTTGACCCAGGAATTCCACTCCTAGGAATTTACCCTAAGAATTCAGGAGCTCAGTTTGAAAAAGATATATGCACCCTATGTTTATTGCAGCACTATTTACAATAGCCAAGAAATGGAAGCAACCTAAGTGTTCATCAGTAGATGAATGGATAAAGAAGATGTGGTACATATACACAGTGGAAAAATATTCACCCATAAGAAGAAAACAAATCCTACCATTTGCAACAACATGGATGGAGCTAGAGGGTATTATGCTCAGTGAAAGAAGCCAGGTGGAGAAAGACAAGTACCAAATGATTTCACTCATATGTGGAGTATAAGAACAAAGAAAAAACTGAAGGAACAAAACAGCAGCAGACTCACAGAACCCAAGAATGTACTAACAGTTACCAAAGGGAAAGGGACTGGGGAAGATGGGTGGGAAGGGAGGGATAAGGGGGAAAAAGGGCTATTACAATTAGCACACATAATGTAGCGGGGGTGGGGGTGGGGTGGGGGATACGGGGAAGGCAGTATAACACAGAGAAGGCAAGTAATGATTCTATAACATCCTTCTACGCTGATGGACAGTGACTGCAATGGGGTATGTGGTGGGGACTTGATAATAGGGGGAGTCTAGTAACCATAATGTTGCTCATGTAATTGTATATTAATAATAGCAAAAAAATAGAAACAAAAACAAAAAAACTGAAAAGTAAAACGAATTAATAAAGTATAGAGTTCAGTGGTGTTTAGTACACTCACAATGTTGTGCAATCACCACCTCTAGTTTTAAAACATTTTCATCAACTGTACCCATAAATCAGTTACTCCTTATTTGCCCCTCCTCTTAGACCCTGGCAACCACAAATCTGTTTTCTGTCTGTATGGACTTATCTATTATGGATATATCATAAGTGTTTTCAAACAATATGTGACCCTTTCATTTAGCATAATGTTTTGAGGTACCACACTGTAGCATATATAAGTACATCCAACATCTGCATTACCAGTGGGTCTACTTCTACTAACTGTTTTTCCTATTGATTGTGGGTCACAGTTTCCTGTTTCTTCATATGTCTCATATTTTTTGTAAGCTAAAAATTGTGCATAAAGTGATCACAGAGTCTGATGTCAATTTTTTCCTCCCAGAGAGGGAATACTCTTTTCCTTGTCAGGAAAATGAGTAAGGAGTTAAGGAGTTAATAATCATTTCAAACCAAATAGGAATTGAGCTAGGTAGCAATGGGCTGTGGCTTTAGTTCCACTTAATTCTAAGTAAAAGTCTCAAGGGCAATATCTGAAAATGGATCCTTCTCTTTTGGTAGAGGACCTTTTCTCTACCTAGATCTTGCCTCCTATAAGTCATGAGACTGCAACAGATCCACATATCTGACCTTCCAGTCCAGACTCAGCCTCCAATGACACTCAGGAAAGCCTGTGTGGAGAAACCAAGGTGAGACCTCACTGTGTGTTTGAGGATCTTCCAAATTCTGATATTTCATGCCAACCCATGAAGACGTAAAGGCTCTGCTGCTTTTTTCCCCCTTTGCAGAGTGTCTCTGCCTGTGGCAAAAACAATCCTCACTCCATATCCATGAATAACATATTGATTTAAACATAAATCATATAAATCAACATATGATTTAAACATAAATTGTTATGCTCCATAGAAAAAAAGTGTTTACTAATCTCCACTTACATATAAAGGACTCTTCTATCTGGGACAAATGATAGATGGTAGATGATAGATAGATGATAGATAGATAGATAGATAGATAGAGATATCCTTGTTCTCTAGCTGTTACAATGGGAGAGAGGTCTGTTCCTACCTTCTATATCCTCCACGGTTGAGCTTCATCACATCAGGTGAAGGGTTCATGAGGATTCTATTAATTAATTGTATTAATTTATTCAACTAATATTTATTATTCACCATCTACATGCCATGTATTGTTCTAGGCTCTAGATGTATTTCAGTGTACTTAGCTTTAGCAGTTGTGTGAATGGTTGTGCTATTAGGGGAATGTACCCTTAGTAATGAACCAGTTTTGGGGTAGGAAGTGTATCAAGAGTTCTGTTTTGTATAAGCTTATCTTGAGATGCCTATTAAGCATCTAAGTGGAGACATCATGCAGGCAGATGTATACACAAGTGTAGAATTCAAGGGAGAGGGCTAACCTGGAGTTATAAATTTTGGGGTCATAAGCATATGGATGGGATTCAAAACCATGGGTCTGAATGAGATCATCTAAGAATGAGTGCATATTGAGAAGAGTTCTGTAGTTCTTATATTTGTGGAAATCCAACATTTAGAGATCTGAAAAGAAGAAGAAATGTCAGTCAGCAAAGGAAACAATGAAGGAGCGGCCAGTGATGGAGGAAGGAAACTAAGATTAAGGTATCACTAAAACCAAATGAAGAAAACATTTTAAGAGGGAGTGATCAACTATGTTGAATACTGCTGAACGTGTAAGTAACATGGGAACAAAAAGATGACCATTACATTTGGCAAGTGGTAACCTTAATAAGAGCTATTTCAGTATAATGGTAGGGCCAAAAAACCTGATTAAAGCAGGGTAAGAAGAAAAATTGGAGATAAAGAAGTATAAACAATTTAGGGTAAATTTTACTGCTGAGGAGCAAAGAAATGGGATTGTAGCTGGGAGGGCAGCAAGAGGTTTATTTTTAAAGATGAGATTATATAATTTACTTATATAAAACATTTAGCATAGTAAGTAAATTGTTATCTCAGTATAAGAACCCCTTGAACTTTTCTATAGTTGTCTAGACAATGTTAGTACTTTTAAGTATTCACAATCTGATTAAGTTTGGACCAAAAAGGAAAGTCATATCCTCCAAACAAGAAATTCAGAATTTTGTGAACATAGTTGTGGTGACAGACCCCATTCACTATGTACAAACTCATTCTACCAGAGACCACAAGGCCTCCATAGTTACACAGGTTTTATAGGAGTCATCATTTTTGTGTGTGTGTTTCTCACTAGAATCACTGTGAATAAAGAGAAAGACTGAAAGTTAGCTAAATGTGTCTGCTATATCCTTTCATTCATTAATTCAACAATTATTTATTAAGCAACTATGTACCAGACACAATTGTAGATGCTTGGAGCATACCAATTAAAAAAAATTCCTTCTCTCTTGGAGGTTATATTCTAATGGGAGGAATAGATAAACAAATATACAAATAATTGGTAAAATAATTTCACATAATGTTTTGTGGTAAAGAGACAGAAAATGACTAGGAGTAGGGTGTGTGAAATTCTATTTAAATAATGTAGCCAAAGAAAGCTTCTCTAAGGAAGTGACATTTGGTTTGGTAAAGAAGGGGGACACGCAGATATGAGGAGGCAATTTTCTAGGCAAAGGGAACTAAGATCAAAAGGTAAAGAGAAGCTTGACTTGTTCACAGATCTGAAAGAGGGTTGACATGTCTGCTGTATAATCAGCAAGAACAGAGTGGTATGAGAACAGGTTACAGAGGTGGTCAGTAACCAGATATGGTATAGGGCTTTAAAAATTGTGGAAAATACAAATAACATAAAATATAGCATCTTAATAATTTTAGAATGTACGATACAGTGGCATTTAGTACATTCACAATGTTGTGCAACCATTATTTCTATCTAGTTCCAGGACATTTTTAATATGCCAAAAGGAAATCCTGTAACCATTAAGCAAGAACTCTCCATTCCCTCTCCCTCCCAACCCCTGGAAACCATTAACTTTCTGTCTCTATAGCTTTGCCTATTCTGGATATTTCATATAAATGGAATAATACAATATGTGGCTTTTTGTGTCTGGCTGATTTCACTTAGCATAATGTTTTCACAGTTCCTTTTTTTGGCTGAGTAATACTACATTGTATAGATATACCATCTTGGTTTCTTTATTCATTGTGGATATTTGGGTTGTTTTCATCATTTGTCTACTGTGAATGGTGCTAGTGCAAACAATAGAGTACAAGTATATTTTTAACAACTCTTTTCATTTGGTGGTGCATATGGTAATTCTGTTTAACTTTTCAAAAACTGCCAAACTATTTTCTACAGTGGCTGTACCAATTTACATCTCTTCCAGCCATTTAAGAGTGTTTCAATTCCTCCACATTCTTGTTTCCCATTAGTTATTTATTAATTATACTTTTAATTCTTTTAATAATCATCAACAATCCTGATATTGACTATGCATTAAGAATTGTATTGAATAATAAGAATTCTGATTATTATTATTATTACTTTTTTATCTATCCTAGTGGGTGTGAAGTTGTATCTCATTGCAGTTTTGATTTGCAACTCCCTAGTGACTAATGACATTGAGCATGTTTTCATGTGTTTGTTAGCCAGTTGCATATCTTCTCTGGAGAAATATCTACTTACATCCTTTGCCCATTTTAAAATTGGTTTGTCTTTTTGTTGTTGAATTGTAACAGTTCTTTATACATTCTGGATATTAGACTCTTATCAGATATCTGATGTAAAAATTTTTCTCTCCGTGGGCTGCCTTTTTAATTTTTTGAAAGTGTTCTTTGAGGTACAGTTTTAGATTTTGAAGTCCAATTTATCTATTTTTCTTTTGTTGCATGTCCTTTTGATGTCACTGAAAAATCCATTGCCAAATCGAAGGATATGAAGATCTACACCTATGTTTTCTCCTAAGAATTGTATGGTTTTAGCTATTATATTTAGACCATTGATTCATTTTGAGTAAATTTTTGTCTGTGGTGCAAGATAAGGGTTCAACTTCATTCCTATGTATGTGGATATCCAGTTGTCTCAGCAATATTTGTTGAAGATAACTGGTCTTAGCATTTTTTTGAAAAATTAACTGGCAATAGATATATGGATTAATTTCTGGTGTCTTGATTCTAGTCCATTCATCTACATGTCTATCCTTATGCCATTACAACACAGTTTTGAATTTTTAGCTATTGTAGGTTTTGAAATTGGGAAATGTGAACCCTTTAACTGTATTATTCTTTTTTTATTATGGTATTATTAATGTACAATTACATAAGCAACATTGTGGTTACTAGACTCCCCCTATTATCAAGTCCCACCACATACCCCATTACAGTCACTGTCCATCAGTGAGGTAAGATGCTATACAATCACACTTGTCTTCTCTGTGTTATACTGCCTTCCCTGTATACCCCCCCTGCCGCTACATTATGTGTGCTAATTGTAATGGCCCTTTTTCCCCATTATCCCTCTCTTCCCACCCACCCTCCCCAATCCCTTTCCCTTTGGTAACTGTTAGTTCATTCTTGGATTCTGTAAGTCTGCTGCTGTTTAGTTCTTCAATTTTCTCTCTGTTCTTTTACTCCACAGATGAGTGAAATCATTTGGTTCTTGTCTTTCTCTGCCTGGCTTATTTCACTGAGCATAATACCCTCTAGCTCCATCCATGTTGTTGCAAATGGTAGGATTTGTTTAATTCTTATGGCTGAATAATATTCCATTGTGTATATGTACCAACTCTTCTTTATCCATTCATCTACTGATGCACACTTAGGTTGCTTCCATTTCTTGGCTATTGTAAATAGTGCTGCGATAAAGTAATCTTGGTTCAAGGCCCTTCTGCTTCATTGCATTAAATATATCATGCCACTCCCTTCTGGCCTGTAAGGTTTCTGCTGAGAAGTCTGATGATAGCCTGATGCCTGACGGGTTTTCCTTTGTAGGTGATCTTATTTCTCTCTCTGGCTGCTTTTAATAGTCTGTTCTTATCCTTGATCTTTGCCATTTTAATTATTACATGTCTTGGTGTTGTCCTCCTTCATTCCCTTGTGTTGGGAGATCTGTGCACCTCCATGGCCTAAGAGACTATCTCCTTTCCCAGATTGGGGAAGTTTTCAGTAATTACTTCCTCAAAGGCACTTTCTCTTTTTCTTATGGTACCCCTATAATACGAATATTGTTCCGTTTGGATTGGTCACACAGTTCTCTCAGTATTCTTTCATTCTTAGAGATCGTTTTTTCTCTGTGTGACTCAGCTTCTTTGTATTCCTCTTCCCTAATTTCTATTTCATTTACCATCTCCTCCACCGTATCTAATCTGCTTTTAATACCCTCCATTGTGCTCTTCAATGATTGGATCTCCGTCCTAAATTCGTTCCTGAGTTCTTGAATATTTTTCTGTACCTCCATGAGCATGTTAATGATTTTTATTTTGAAATCTCTTTCAGGAAGATTCGTGAGGTCGATTTCATTTGAATCTTTCTCAGGTGTATTCATAATTTTGCTTTGAACCAGGTTCCTTTGACATTTCATAATTTGTCTGTGATGCCCTCTAGTGCCTAGAAGCTCTATTCTCTCAAGCTGCTCAGCCCCAGGAGCAATGTCAGGGGTTTCAGGGGAGCAGTGTTAGTGCTTGGGGTGAGGAAAGAGCTGTTTCCTGCTTCCTGGCTGCTATGCCTGTCTCCACTGCCAGAACCAGTGGGCCGAAGACACAGGTGTTAGCCTCTATGCTTTGTGTTTTTAGCTGCCCTATGAGGGGCTTCCCTCTGGCTGGCCTGACACCAGGGCAGGGGTTGCTGGTTTGTGAGCCTGAGCCTGGTGCAGGCTAGTTGGGAGGAAGACTCATCAGGCTGCGTTTCACGGTGGGGTGCCTTGGAGCTGCATAACCAGCCAGGGGGATGGAGTGCCTGAAGCTTGTTTATGCTTCTGCTGGGCAGAGTGCACCTGGACAATTTTGTCTACCTGTCCTTTCTCCTGAGCAGTAAGCTCTGTGCAATCCTTGCCCCTTTAGTAGCCCTCTCACTTTTAGGAAGTCTTTCAGACTTCCCACCCATATCAGCTGGATATGAATCTCTGTTTTCCACAAGCAGCTTTAATCTCCATCTCTCCAGGTATTCTGTCTGTCTTAGCTTTCCAACCCCACTAAATCAGCAGAGCACCATGCAATGTAGGTTCATGCTCCTAGAGCAGATCTCCAGGGCTAGATGTTCAGAAGTCCCAGACCTCCACTCCCTCCCAGCTCTGTTTCTCTTCCTCCTGCCAGTGAGCTGGGTTGAGGAAGGGCTTGGGCCCTGCCGGGTCACAGCTTTGGTACATTACCCTGTTCCATGAGGTCTGTTCTTTCCTCCAGGTGTATACAGTCTTCTTTCCTATTGCTCTTTCCGGATTAGTTGTATTAATTATATTTTCATATTATATGTGGTTTTAGGAGGACTCTGTCTCAGCTCTCACGCTGCCATCTTTCATCCAATCTCAAGCTTGATATTATTTCATCAGTTTAAATTTATTGATACTTCTTCATGGCATATCATCTATTCTAGAGATCTTCCATATGCACTTGAGAAGAATGTGTATTCTTCAGATGTTGTGTGGGGTGTTCTATAGATGTTAGTGATGGTCCCTCAACAATATGAATTTGTTTAATGCCACTGAACTGTAGATTTAAAAATGGTTAAGATGGCAAATTTTATGTATATTTTACCACAAAAAAAAAAACTGAGAAAAAAGTCACTGCCTGGGATGCCATTTCACTCATGAGAGAGTTTGGGGCAGGAAGGGAAAAATAATGGCAAGTCTCTGAGCTGATCCCTAAGGGAACCACCAGGCAGGTCATAATGCAAAACCACAACTCTTTGAGAACAAGATCTGCATTGTCCCCCTTGGCACCTTAAGTTGCCATTCCATGGCTGTCTCTGAGCAGTTGATTAGGGATGGTAGGCAGGCAAGTAAAAATGCCATAATGCTTTCTTGCTGAAACTCAGCAGCCTCTTTCTTCATTGAGCACTACCCTGGTTGTCCTAACTTTTTTATTTGATTTCAGAGTTCCAAAAAAGTTGATTCTGACAGTTTTTACCAGCTTTATCATTACGTAAGTGGAGGAATGGACTCCTGGCTTTCCCTGCTCATCCATTTTCAGGGATATCACTCTCAGGAGTTTGCTTTTCTTTCAAATATGGGAATTTATTAAAGGTTTTTAAACCAATTAGTTACAGGATAAAATTTATAAAATATCCCTCTTTATGCTCTTTAGAGACTGGATTGTAAAGAGGCAAGAATATAACAAAGGACATCAATGAGAAGGCTTATATATACTCTATCCAGTTACAGACACGTCTAGGGTGGATTGGATTAATAGTAAAGTTGGAGAAAACTGGGTGACTCTTGATACAGCTTTGAAGATTACCTGTAGATTACTTATGGATATATGTGGAAAGTGAGAAGAAAATAGGAATGAAGAATATATTTAGAACTTGGATGGAAGTGCCATTTACTGACAAGGTAGACTCGAAAAATGATGGGTTGGGGAAGGTAAATATTCAAAAACTTTTTTATTTTGGACATACTATATTTGATATGGCTTTAGACATTCAAGTAGCCTTGTCAGGGAGTCAGCTGAATATAAGAATCTGGATCTCCGTAGGTCTGAGCTATAAACAATAGATCGTGTATTCATAAGCCAATAGGTAATGAAACTAGATCAGAACTTTTAAGGGAGGGAAATGTGGGGCATTGTAATATTTAGAGAAGCAGTGTAGCCATAAAGGAGACTGAGAATTTATCAGTGAAGTAGGAATAAAACTAGGATTGTGGTGTTATGGAAGCCAAGAGAAGAGAGTTTCAAGAGGGAGTGGTAAACTGCATTGAATGCAGCTGAACAGTTTATATGAGAAATTACTGTTGATTTGGCAAGATGGGGGTGGAAGTGTTATGAAAGACCTTGTTAAGAGCAGTGCCTTATTGGAGATTTAGGAAAAAATGGAAGTGGATACAATGACTATGGAGAACTTCAAGAAATTTTGCTGTGAAGAACAGAGAAATGAAGCAATAGCTTTATAGAAAGGACAGGTCATGGAAGATTTTTGTTTAATAAAAGTGGCATACTAGAATCTATAAAGTATATACTGGGAATGACAGATTGGTGATATAGAGAGCATAATTGCATGTGGTATGTATGTCCTTGAGAAATCAAGGGACTGGAATCCAAGCACAAATGAAGATCACCTTTGACAGGAGAAAGGATACCCACTGTAATGATAATCTAACATATATTGAACCCTTACTATGTACCAGGTACTATTCAAAACACCTTACATGCATTCATTTAATCCTCACAAACATGTGAGGCAGATACTATTATTGCCTTCATTCATTTAAAAAATGGAAAATTAAGGCATAGCAAGTTTAAATAATTTACTGAAGGTCACACAGCTAGTAAAAGAGTTAGGATTTGAACACTGGGAGTATGGTACAGCTCCCACACCCATAACCCCTATACTATACAGTACATGGAGGAAAGTAGAATGTAGGCACAATGTTAGATTTGATGATAAAAAGATGAGGACCTTTTCATTTTCTCAAAAAATATGACACAATGTCCATAACAATATTGTAGATCTTTCTTTTTAATGCCAACATAATACTTTATTGTATGGTTGTACAGTTTAATTATGTAATCGGTCCCCTAATGATGAACTTTAAGGCTTCCAGATTTTTGCTATTACCATGTTGCAATCAATAATCTTGTGCATATATCTTTGAGCATGTGTATTTCTGTATGATTCCCAGATTTTCTAGATCTTCATAATTAACTTTTTGATATTGTCGAATTGTCTTCCCAAAAGGTCATACTATTTATACTTCCATCCAAAATGTATGACAGTGTCTATTTTTCATACCCTTGGCAACATTTGGTGTTACCAATATTTGTATTTGTTTGACAGGTTATAAAAAGCTAACCCCTAGTGCCCGGGTGTTGGTTTCTAAATAGGATTTTCCAATAAAAGGAACTACAGCTCCATGTAGAAATAGTTGATTCAAGCACTGGGGTAGGAAAAATATAAGAAGAGCCTGGAACATCTTGCAGTGCCAGAAAATAAGGAAGTAGTAAAAAAAAGTGGGAACATGTCAAAATGGCCAAAGGTGGAACAATTTGAACAAAATGATAGTATTAGGTTATAAGTTGTAGAATAAAATAAACAACCATTAATTCATTCTGATATAAATGAGTAAATAAATGGGGCAGATGGGACATCTTCCTTACAGCATTTCAATTAATACATACAGAAGGAATGAAAGAAACAGAATATCACCATAACACAACGGTAGTAATTGTTACTATGAAGGACCACTGATGAATGCTCAAGCTAGTGGGCAAAAATATGATATGAAACAGGACATCTGATTTCAATGTATCTGCCAACAAGGTATTTATTAATTATAAAGAGGACAATAGGAACTTTACAGTGAAGAAGCATAGCAGAAGCCACCTTAACCAAGTGACCAAGGTTAACATCACCAGTATTAAGACATCTCAGCATCAGGTATCTCTTGATATACACTAAAAAGAGAACATCACTTGTCTTGTTTTCTAACCAAAAATGTGCAACTTCAATCTAATCACAGGAAAACATCAGACAAACCGCAATTAGGGATATTCTACAAAATAACTAACCAGTACTTTCCAAAATTTTCAAGACGGTCAAAGACAAAGACTGAAAACTGTCACAGGTAGGAACAGCATAAGGGGACATGATAAAATGCAATGTGGGATACTGGATTTGATTCTGGATCATAAAAAGAGTGAGATGAATGAAAAAATCAAATAAGGTCTGTAAATTAGTTAATAGTACTGTATCAATATTATTTTTCTGGCTTTGATAATCGTACTATGATTAAATAAGATGTTAACATTAGGAGAAGCTGGCTGAAGAATATATGGGAACTCTATTTTTGTAGCTTTTCTATAAATCTAAAAAGCGTTTTTAAAAAGCTCGTTCTAATTTGTGTTACTACTCTGAACATTTTTCTTAGTTTACCAATCACTTATATTTCAGGTTCTCTAAATTTTGTTTTCATTTACCCACTTTTTATTGGATTGACTTTTGTATATTAAGAAAATTATATACAAGTTAAGGAAATTATCTCTGTGTGCATGACAAGTTATTTTCCAGTTTGTCTTATAGTATTTTTTTAGGAGAGCCAAGGAGAAGCTTTTATTTTTAGAGATAAAGTGAGATAAAGTGAGAGGACAGAGTTTCTGGGTCACGACAGGAAGGGACAAGAAAGCCCCTTCTCATAGTTTTTTATGGTGGGCTTGTGTGTGTATGTATATATAGATGTTTTTAAATGA
>JAVSCE010020698.1:0-128034 GCA_032199065.1 Smutsia gigantea
GAGCTACTTGCAAATTAAATCCTATAGTTACCGATGGCAGTTGTTTGTCTTTGTTGGTTAAAAATACCATTTCAAAATCTAAAATGTCTTCATTGTGCCTGAGGGTGCCACATTGTTGATGAGTGTCTCTTCTCTCTCCCACAAATCATATTTCACTCTATAATTTTAAAAACTAAGCTAAAACAGATTTCAATCAAATACATCAACTTTTATGAAGCTACTTCTGGGACTTAACAGTGAAATTAAGTAACACAGTTTGATTCTGCTACAAGAACCTTATTTCAACCAGAAAGCATATTCCATGTCCCAAAGGAGGATCAAAATGGAATAAATATGCTTCTTCCATCAGGTTGATTTTCCTGCTTCCAGATTCCCAGAGAGGACTACCATCAAGCTCCTTCACACTAGAATATTAGAATTTCATTTGGCACATTGGTTCACTTACTTTTGTACAGTTCACTCACAGCCTATCCCTTCAGCTCTGCCTCCCGGCCTCCAAAATACACATTATGAAACTTTAATTAAAATTGCTTATCCTGGCATCTGTTAAATTCCTGTACTAAGCTGTGAACAAAGTAAGAGCAAGGATTGTCTTAATGGACTGTCACCATGATGCCCAGAATAGTGACTGCTATCTATGAGCGTTAAGAAAATGTTTTTTAAAAGTATCATAAGTTGAAAAGCGATGGAAGGAGCTTGGGTTTTGGAGCAATGTACCCCTAGATCTCAATCCTAAATTTACCACTTCCTGCATATTTGATTTTTAGGTGTATCATTAAAAACTGTTAGGGCTCAGATTCTTTTTACTGAAATAAGGAAAGGCATTTCACATTCTCCCAACTCAACCGCAAAATGTATATTATGAATGTAAAGCAACTAGAATGCACCCTGGAAAATATACTGCAATTATTCATCATCTACTATCCTTTTTATAAATCAGGAGGTAAAAAAGATCATTGTGAACCTAAGTGGTCTAGACATACTTGATGGAGAATGGACCTGATTTTAGTATTGAATGAAGGAGGACCAAAAATTTATCAAGCTAAAATATAAAAAAAAAATGTTTAGCAGATAATGAGAATAATTTCCACTTTAAAAATCCAATAAATCTATTACCTTTTTCTTCCAAAAATGCATGTTTCACAACAAATGTGTTTATCACTTTATGATGGGTTAAGCAAATTATAAAAGCAGTGGTTCTTGCACCAAGGAAATTACAAACTGGTACAGACAATGAACACATACACTGATTAAATAGCAAATGAGACAATATATGATTCAATGTGAAAACTGGTGGTCAAAACAAGAAATTGAGAAAAGACAAGATCAGGATGGGCAAGTGTGGTAAGGAAAATGCTTCATGAATGTGGTTGGACTTGAACCATAATTATAGGGTAGACTTAAATAGGAAGGAAAAAAAAGGATCGTGTATTCTAGGCGGTAGGAACAATAATGAATGAAAAGCTTCTGTAATTTGCAAGAGATACTCTTGAGCTACTGGTGGCAAATTGCCTTCCTAGAAACCAACTATCTGAATTGGGAAGCAATACAAGATACGGTTGGATAAGTAGGATGATGCTTTCCTATAATGTCAATTAAGGCTATAAATGTATGTCTTTCTGTATGTATGTATAAATAAATTCTGACCAAGCTTAGTGATAGCTGGAAAAGAGAAAAGAAGAACCAGGGGATGAAGCATGGGTAGAAGGAAAAGTAACACAGTGGACTGTGGAAGTACCAACAGGTTCACCAAGAAAGAATCAGAATGGAATAATGGCCAAGTTAATTTCATGTGAGATTAAATAAATATATAGTAACTGATTGAAATGTAAAACAATTGCATAAATCTCAGTTTAAAACACAGTCATCATAAAAAAGAGATTTCTTTTAGAACTGTAAGTCTGTGAATCTTACTAAGATCTCTGTTTCCTTTACCTTTTCTATTTTTCACACACTAAAATCTCTACCTTGGCATTCACATTCATTCACATAGTTTCATCTCCCCAGAATGTATGAATCTTTAAGTAGTTTTGGATCCAAATTTTGTCTCTAGCCTCAAAATTTCTCTCGAGATACCAACCCACCCTTCCAATTGCCTGCTGAACATTTCCATATAAAATATCCACTGGAAGCCAATTTAACATGTAAAAACTGGTCACATAATTTTCTCTCCCAAATGTCCTTAGCTATGTCCCTATCTGGATAGCACTGATATTCGCATCCTGTTTCTCTCATGCTTGAATTATCAGAGAACTCTGAGCATTTGAGGAAGCAGTCTGCTCTTCCAGACTTTCCAGATTGACTTCAGCAGGAAAAGCCCTTCCTCAGTCAGCCCAGTCAGCACAGCCTGGGATCCTGGCTGGGTGGCGCTGCTAATTGTACAATATGATTAGGTGGGGCTGCACACTGTGCTCGCTGGCCGGGTAATGGCCTGGTTGCACTGCATTCAGGTGGGGCTGCAGGGGCGCCACCAACAGAGATAGATTTCAAGTTGTGCTTCACAGCCAGACAGGGCCTCAGTCTGGGTTCCATGACTGGCAAACTGCTGGCTGTGCTGCACAGTCAGGCTAGTTCACCAGCTGGGCTCCTTGGTCAGGCAGGGCCAGAGGCAATGCTCTGCAGTTGTCCAGTGGTGCTGGCCTGCCTGGGCAGAGCTGTATTCGGGGCTCTGTGGCTGGACCAGACTGTTGGGTACCCAAGCCAGGAAAACTGCTGAAACAATCATGCTTCTGGCCACTGGTTTGCCCTGTGAGTGGGCAGAGCCTTTAGCTAGGCTCTTTGGTTGGGTGCTGATACAGGAAGAACCTGGTCTGCCGAGATCCACACACTGGTTGCTTGAGCCCTGCCCCCTTCTGTTTCAGGCTGATGCCTGGCAGTCTAGCCCTGCTGATTCCCCCAGTGTTCTCCATGAGGTAAGATAGAAGTGGCCTTCAAGGAAGCTCCCCCAGAATGCTGGAGAAGCTGGATGTCTGCCTCATGCTCTCTTTTCTCTTTTTCCCACTGGAGAAATCATATGCCAGGGGAACCCTCTCAGGGTAGCACCGTGCTGGCCTGGGGGAAGGGCAATACAGTTAAATTGCAACTACTCCTCTTAGCCTTTAAGACAGTGTGGTCTGGGTGTAGGAATAGATATACTGCCTGATGGAAAAAATAGAGTCCTAAAATAGACCTACACATATATGGCCAATTGATTTGCAACAAATGTAATTCAGTGGGGTGAAGGAAAATCTTTTCAATAAATGGTGCTGGAATATGTGGATATTCATTTGTATAATCATGATCCTTGACCTTTACCTCATACCCTATACAAAGATTAACAGAAAATGGGTCATGTGAGAGCAAAACATACATGGCTTCTTGAAGAAAACAGGAGAAAATCTTTGTGAGTTGAGTTTAAGATGAGAATGAGATATCTGAGATAGGACACAGCAGATTACAAAAGAAAATGATTATAAATGGGAATTCATCAAAACTAAAAAACTTCTACTCTTGGAAAGATGTTAAGAAAATGAAAATGCAAGCCATTGGGGGAAAATACAGTTGACCATTGAACACCAGGGGCTGACTCCCTAAGCAGTTGAAAATCTGCATATAACTTCTGACTCCCCCAAAACTGAACTAATAGCCTACTGTTGACCAGAAACTGACAACATAAACAGTGTTAGCACGTTTACATGTTGTAAGTATTGTATACTGTATTTTTATAATAAAGTTAGCTAGAGCAAAGAGGATGTTTTTTCAAATTGTAAATCTCCTAAAACTTTCCAATGTATATATTGAAAAAAAGTCCATGTGTAAGTAGACTCACACAGTTCAAAACTGTGTTGTTTAAAGGTGAACTGTAGTTGCAAATCATCTGATAAAGGACTTGTATTCAGAAGATGTAAGAACTAGTACTTTAGACACACATGTCAAATTTTCAAAATGGCAAAACATTTGAACAGATGCTCCACCAAAGAAGATACAAGGATGTCAAAAAAGCACATAAAAACATGTTTACCATTGTTAGGCATTAGGAAAATTCAAATTGAAATGACAAAATACCTTATACTTATTGTATTTTCATATATTTTCTTCTGTGAAGTATCTGTTCAAAGCTGTTAATTGTTTGTCTTTTTATTATTGTAGGACTTTTAGGTGTTCTGGATAAAGTCCTTTGTCAAATACATGGTATGGCACATATTTTCTCTGTGTTAGGACTATTCGTGTCCATAATGATGTCATTTTTATAAGCAAAATTTTTGTTGAAGCCCAGTTTATCAAATCTTTCATAGTTAGCCCTTTTTCCTAAGGTAATAAATGTATTCTATGTTATTTCCTAAAAGCTTTGTACTTTTAGGTTTTTTATTCAGAGTTATAAACCATGTTTATTTAAATTATGTATATAGTATGAGAAAGGGGTTAATGTTCCACATATAGTCATTTTAGCACCATATATTTTTTATTAGTCTATTTGTCTAATTTTATACCAATATCAGTCTACCTTGATTGCTCTATTTTTATAAGTTTTCATGTTCCAAGTGTAAGTAATCCAGCCTTATTCTTTCTCTATTTTTAGATTTTTGGCAATTCTGTGTTTTATGCATTTTCATATACATTTAGAATCAGTTTGTCAATTTTTAAAGCAAAGTTTGCTGGCATTATGATGGACATTTCATTTTGCATCTGCAGATTGATTTGTAGAGAATGACAGGTTAAAAATATTAAATCTTCCAATCCATGAGCATGATTTATCACTTGATTTATGTCAGTCTCCTATAATTTGCCTCAGCAGTATTCTCTATTTTGTAGTACAAAGGTCTTGCATATCTTTCACTTTATTTACTCCTAAATACTTCATGCTTTTGATTCTGTTGAAAATTGTATTTTTTATTATTTCATTTTCCTACTGTTTGGAATACTTTCAGTATTTCTCTGAGTAGCTGAATGTCTGAAAATGGCTTTATTCATTCTTCATGGTTGATTTATGATTGAGTACAATTTTGCTAAAAATGCTGAAGGCATGCTGTAGTCCAGTTTTACTCATAGAGGAATCATATGCTAGTCTACTTATGGTTTCTTTGTAGTGAAACTTTTTTCACAAGAAATTTTTAGGATCTCTTCTTTTCTCTTAGTCTACTGTAATTTCACAATATTGTGTTTAGGTACATTTTTATTTTTATTTATCCTTCCTGGCACTCAATGGGTCTTTCAAATTTGAAGGCACATGTCTTTCTTTGGGTTTGGTAAATTTTCTTGAATTACTTCTTTAGAACTTCTTCCTTTCTATTTTATTAACTTTCTTTGACACCCTTATTAGATAGTGGAGCTCTTGACTTGATTCTAAGTATTTCTTATCTTTATTCTCATATTCTCTCTTTGAATGCTTTCATTTTTATTCTGGGAAATTCCCTTGACTCCACCTTTCATACTCCCTTTTTAATATTTGGTATCATATATTTAATTTCAAACTATTCTGAGTTATTCCTTGATTCTTTCTCATTGCACCATATTCTTGTTATGTGTACAACATCTTCTTGAAACTTTTACAGTATTCACCATAGTATTGTATGTGTGTGTGTGTGTGTGTGTGTGTGTGTGTGTGTGTGTGTATTTTTTAACAACTTCATATATCTTCATTTTTCCTAGGGTCAATAATTTCCTTTGTTCACTTTCTCTTTTGTGCCACTAGATTTTTTTCAAATATCTAGTATTCCTTTGTTATCAATTTGTTTTTAGAAATAAAGTAACAGGTTTTCTTATATAAGAAGTTGGAATGGGTTTCCTTTGCATGTGTGCAGTCTGCTTTTCCCCAAAGGATTTCTCCAATGGATGAGCTGACACTGAGCTCTTTGAATATCAGCAAATCATGTCACCTGACAGGATATATTTTAATCTGTGTGTATTTACTCTGTGTGTGTGTTGAATCTGGCAAGCAGAATACACATATCTCAAACACTAATGCTAAGACAAGTAGGGTTGTTTTCTCTTGGTTGTCAACACCAACACTAGGAGTGCTTGCTTTCCACAGATGAAAATTTTCACACAGATTTTCTGTAGATAAAACTGAAATCATTTACCATTACTTATGGTCCATAGCTATTCTTACTCTTCATAATACTGTCATAGGACCATCTCTGTGGTTTTGCCTCCAAGGAATAAATAATCCCACTGCTACTTTTGTCTTATCCTTTGTCAGTTTCTGGGTTTAACACTCATTCTGGTTTATCTAAAATATGATCTGATTAACTTAATTATATTTTAAATTTTTAAAAATTCATTAAGAGCTTCTGTCCAATGATATCCCCATATCTAAAAATGAAAGAAAGTTCATCCATGTCTTCATTATACATGTTTTATTTTTCCTTTAATTTCAGTAAGTCTTCAGCAGGAAAAAGAGGTAAACATATGTGCTCAGTTTGCCCTCTTGTACCAGAAGCCTACATAATTTTTATGCCAATATATGAGAAGTTACATAGGACAAATTAAAGAGGAAACAATGATTGAGAGACTGGGGAAATATATGCAATAATTATGATCACAACTTTATGTTTTGATTTTCATGATATATTTATATCTGAAAAACATTGTCAATATTTCCCCTGGATTTATTGAGATATAATTGACAAATAAAATCATAAAATATATAAAGTGTACAATGCAATGATTTGATATACATACATATTGTAAAAGGATTCCCACAATCAAGTTAATTAGCACATTCATCATCTCACATACATTTGTGATGAGAATGCTTAATATCTGCTCTTTTAGCAAATTTATAGTATACAGTACAGTTTTATTAACTATACTCACAATTCCATAGATTAGATCCCTGAAACTTACTCATAACTAAAAGTTTGTACCCTTTGACCAACCTCACCCCATTTCCTCCACGCACCGGTCCATGGCAACCACCAATTTACTCTGTTTTTATGAGTTTAATGTTTTTAGATTCCACATATAAGTGATATCATTATTTGTCTTTCTCCGACTGGCTTATTATAACACTTAGCAAAATGTTCTCCAGGTCACAGATACCAGGATCCACATTTTCTTTATCCATTCACTTGTCAACAGACACATAGGTTGTTTCTTTATCTTAGCTATTCTGAATAATGCTATAATGAACATGGGAGTACGGACATCTCTTTAAGATAGTGGTTTTGTTTCCTTTGGATATATACACAGAAGTGGGATTGCTGAATCATATAGTAGCTCTATTTTTAATTTTCTGAGGAACCTTTATACTATTTTCTATTGGTGCTATCAATATGCACTCACACCAACATTCCCAAGCATTCCCTTTTCTCCACATGCTCACCAGCATTTGCTGTCTCTTATCTTGTTGAAAACAGACATCCTAACAGGTGTGAGGTGATATCTCATTGTAGTTTCACTTACATTTCCCTAATTATTAGTGATGTGGAGTATCTTTTTAGATGGCTGTTGGCCATTTGTATGTCTTCTTGGAAAAATGTCTATTTGGGTCTTTTGTTCATCTTTAAATTGGGTTATTTTGTTTTGTTTTGTTTTTTGCTATTGATTTCTAAGTGTTCCTTATGTATTTTGAATATTAACCCTTTATTAGATATACGGTTTGCAGATATTCTCTCATTCCATAGGTTGTCTTTTCATTTTTGTTGATAGTTTACTTTGCTGTGCAAACTTAAGTTTGATATAGCCCTACTGTTTATTTTTGCCTTTGTTGCCTTTGCTTTTGGTGTCAAATCTAAAAAGTCATTGCCAAGACCAATGTCAAGGAGCTTTCACCCTGTTTTCTTCTAGGAGTTTTATGGTTTCAAGTCTTATGCTTAAGTCTTTTTAGTTGACTTTTGTGTGGGGTGAGAAAGAGGTCGAAGGTCAATATTTTTTATACTTATTATGAGCCAGGTAGTCTTTTAAGTTTAATGTTTATTTTGTTGTTGTTGTTTTTATTTTTGTTTGTTTTTTACCTGTAGTGACTCATTTAATTCTCATGGCAACCTGATTAGGTAGCTACTGTTATCACCATTTTACATATGGGTAAACTAAGTAAGGCACAGGGAGGTCAAATAGCTTGCCAAAGGACTCATAACTGTTAAGTTGTAGTGATGGAATTTGAAACTCATGCAGTCTGGCTGTAGATGCTTGATTTTGTTGATTCTGGATCTAACAACTACAAAATAGATCCTCAGTAAAATTAAATGGGCAAAGGATATGAACAGCTAATTCACAGAATTTTATTAAAAGTATGTAAAGCATAACTGTATTCAAACATGTTCAGTGTTTTCAATAATCAAATAATTACAAATTAAAACAGCAATGGTACACCATTTTGTCCTATTAAATTATCATGGATCAATATATAGTAATAATATCAGTGGAAATGAGCATTCTCATATATTGCTTTTAAAAAAGTAAAAATTATTACAATCTTTCTGAAAATACATTTTAGCAGATTTCTAGCCCTCAGATACATGTACCTTTTGACACATTAATTATTTATCTAGGAATATTTATCTTTTAAAAATAGGAAAATATTTTATATACATTTATATATAAAATATATGCATTTAAAAAATAAAATATTAATGGCAGCACAATGCTAATACTTGAAAATAATTCAAATTACCAAGATAGAATTCACTCATTTATTTGCTCATAAATTTAATCACAATTATTTGTTCAGCAACCACAATATATCAGAAACTTTTTGAGCCCTGGGAATATAACATATAATAAGAGGCACATAAAACCACCTCTTTCAAAGAGATTACCCTTTATTGGAGGGAAAAACAGGCAATAAACAAAGAAAGAAAAAAGAAAAAATCAAGTACTGATAAGTACTATGATGAAGAAATACAATGAGTTGATGGAGAGAAACTGCGACTACTTAGATAGTTAGGTGATGGCATTTAACCAAGACAGGAAGCAACTCGGCATGTCTGAGTGATAAAAAGACAGCTGGCTCTATGCAATCAACTAGAGAGGGAGGAAGATTTACATAGGACCCTGTAGGCCCTGTAAGGAATTTGTCTTGTATTCTAAATGTGATGAGAAGCTATTGAAAGATCTTGAAAAGAATGTAACATAAACTGATTACATTTTACAGGCTCACTTCCGCTGCCTTTTGCAGAATGGATTACAGAGAACAAAATAAGAAATAAGAATTATTTTGAAAGTATTACAGTGGGCTAAATGAAAGTTAATGTGGTCTTATACTAGGGTAGTAGTGCAGATCAAGGGAACATCTGGACAGTTTCCAGATGTATTTTGGAGGTACAAGTCAGGAAGTGGGGGTCAACTTTGTTGAATGGTGCTTACAGGTTGAGAAAGTTGAGGCAGATCAGTGACTATTGGATATGGCAACATTGGAGGTCACTGGTGTTCTTGACAACAGAAGTTTCAGTGGTTTGGTAGGGGTGAAACCCCAGTTGAGGAAAATGCTAGATGAGAGAAAATAGTGGTTCTGTGCATTATAGTACATTCTTAGGTGGCAAATATTTAACCTGGTAAATATTTTCAACTCTGTTTAACATGTTGGGTATTTTCAAAGAGTATTTAATATATTATGATCATGCTTGAAATAAAATTTTAAGAAAAAAGCAGGATTCAAAATTGTAAATCGAACTTAATTTTGTAAATAAATGAATCAGCATAATGGACCCATGACATTTAGGGAATTAAAGAAACACTATTATTATTATTATAAGTTTTCCATAAAATGCATGTATGATTATTAATAGACAACACCACAGCTATATTGGGATGAAAATAATGGCGTTTAGCTGGATTAATGTAATAGATAAAATAAATTTTATGCCCCAACTAATTACATGCAATGGATATTTAAGGCTGCTTGAGAAGAGTTCAAACAATGACTGCAAAATTTGTGAATACCAAATGCATACATTATATATCTAAATTGTTCAGATATTTGTGTCTTTTGGGATATTTTTCTTCAAAAATTTATTCCATCATTCTTGGTATATTCTGTTCTCTTGCTTTCAGTTTTGCAGTTTTCTGTTGGGATATCCTCAAAGTCACAGATTCTTTCCTCAGTTATGTGCAGTCTACTAAGCCTATCAAAGGCACTTTTCATTTTTGTTCCAGCATATTTTATCTCTTCCATTTCTTTTTTGTTTTTTTCTTAGAAGTTCCATCTCTGTGCTAACATTGTCCATTTGTTCTTGTATGCTGTGTACTTTGTCCATTAGAGCTCTCAGCATATTAATCATAGTTGTTTTAGATTCCCAATCTGGTCATTCCAACATCAATGCCACATATGATTTTAGTCCTGATGCTTGTTCTGTCCTTTCAAACTGTGTTTCTGGCTTTTTAGTGTGCATTTTATTTATTCTCTTGATATCTGGACATGATGTACTGGATAAAAGGAAATGCTGTAATAAGCCTCTAGTCATGTGGTGGTAAGGTATGGGGGCAGGGGAAGTGTTCTGTAGTCCTATGAGTAGGTCTCAATTTTTGAGTTAGCCTGTGCCCTTGGACTGTGAACTTCACACGTGCTTCTTATTTTCTCCCTTTCCCCTAGTTAAGACAGACTGGCTAGAGGATGCTGCAGGTCAGTATTTTGCTTCTTCCACACGAAGGCTAGAGCTCACCGGGGTTGGCTATTTCTCTTCCCCCAGGTTGATTAGATTGGGTAAAAACACCAGCAAGTTAAATTCTGGCTAAATAGTTTATTTTGAGTATAGAACTTGCTTAGCAGAATAGAATGCTGTGTTGTGCTTTAAAACGGTTCCTTTGCCCTTTCCTTGATGGAAGCCCGAGGGATTTTTCACTGATAATTTGCTGTGAGAACCTGTTCAACCTCCTGGAGGTAAAACTAAAAAATAAGTGTGCTCCTCCCCCAGTGACTGGATTTAACCCTGGAATTTTTATTTCTCATACTTTCTACACTGGGCCTCATGCAATGTTGCAATTACAGTTCAGGTTTTCATACCCCAGTACTGGTTCCCAAGGGCTTTCTGCTTTTGGGTTTTACACTGTTGAGTTGTGATTTTCTGGGTTCACTTGTTTGTCCAATTTTGGGTGCCATCATTTTTCCTGTGATCTCACCTCTCTTATGGATCTAAGAGGAGTTGTTGATTTTTCAATTTGTTCAGTATTTTACTTGTTAGGAGGGAGTGACTACTTCCAAGCTCCTCAAATGTCAAACTTGAAACCAGAAGTCTTGTTGATTTTTCTTGTACTTTGATTTCTTTATTGAAGAGTGTATATAGAAGACTTCCTTTCCTTATCCTTTTTATTCATTTTACAATCATGGGAAAAAAAGTTTTAAAAGCAAATAATACAGAAATAATTAGAATAATAAAGCAATTTAAGAAAAGAAAATAAAGAATTAAAGGAATGAATAATGAAAAAAAAGAGAGAACAATGTGCCCCTTATGTGCATTCTCACGGTTGTGTATCTAGGATGTATATGTGGGGAAATGGCAAGAAAGGAGTCATTTATTTTCATTATAAAAGTATGTTATCAAGAAAAACTATTAGATTCTTTTCATAAATATGTTTGAAAGGATGAATTATGAGTGAAATATCTTTTTAAAACTTAAGTTGAAATATTAGCCTTTCACAGGATAATGGGACAAAAACTGCAGTAACTTCTTGTTGTTGTTTTAATTCTACCTTAGTGATAAACAGATAAAAATGTAAATGGACATCCCTGACAGTACTGTCACAAATATGAATAATAAGCAGTTCATCTAAATTTAGAAATAAGTTTTCTGGAAAAAGTTTTTCATATGGGAAAATATACTTTAAGTTACTAAATATTTATTGGCTACTGGCTTCCAGCTCTAAGCCTGCCCCCTAACTAACTTTGAAACTTCAAACAAGTTAGTTTATCTCTTGGAATAATTTTCTTCAATTTTAAGGGGATTGGTTTTTATCTCTTCTCCCTTAATATTTATTGAGAACCAACAATGTGGCAAACAGTGTGCTAGAAGCCATTGCACAAATCATTTCATTTAATCTCTCTACACCTCAAAAAGTAGGAATTATCCTCCTTATTCTACAAGAAAGGCAACAGATATTTTGTGGTTAAGTGCCTTAACGTCTCCAAATTTTTATTTAAAAGTCTATTAGGAAAAAACTCTACAACTTGCTTTGAACGAATAAACTTAAAAAGATGTTAGAGTTTGTGATCAAACAAGTCCTATCACAGTAGTAGAGCGGTTGGTTCTTGTTACTGTAACATGATGCTCTAGGAAGTAGCTGATTTATCAATTTTACCATTTTCAAAAGGTGAATAATCTTGAAAAAAATGTCACCTAGATTTAGTATGCAATGATGTTAAGCTCACTGACAATTCAATTTCCACTTTCTGAGAATAGTCTTTACAGGCAAAGATAACTAAGCAAAATACAAGATCCCCTCAGTGAAAATCCTTCCTTATACACACACACACACACACACACACACACACACACACACATATATATAGCAGATGATCTGAAACTAACTAGGTGCTAAATGAAAAGAAGACTGAAGGAACATGTTTGCCCTGTAGCAACACAGCAGCAAAGTAATAGCAAAGAATCATTGTGACACTCAGTTTCAGGTCTGGTAGATGATGAAAAGCAGTTGGGATTGTAGAAGCAAATCAGTCTCACACTTAGGAGGATAATTTTTGCCATAAATATCAATGCTAGTGTCTCTTGGGTAAAACACAAAAACAAAATATTGGGAAGAAAGTTTATTATATTGTTAGGATACAAATAACATATTTATCAGAATAGTAGTTATTATTTCTTAATTATGAACTTGTGGTGCAGGGCTCACCCACACTAAAGTTATCCTGGAGAACAAGTGTAATGTGGAACTCCATTTGTAAACATAGTTTTGGGTGATTATAGACCTTCACTACTTTCCTCAGGAGAGATTTAGGCTTTCAGTCGTCATATTTGAATTTCATTTTTTAATCAAATTAAATATATACCTGTAAATATTTTCCCTAGGGTTTTGGTTGTGGGAGAACAAGTCCAGTTACAAAAACAGCAAATATTCAAGATCAAGTTAAAGCCCATATGATTGTAGTCTGGTGCTTCCCCACTTTGGCTACCCATTGGAATCACCTAGGACATTTAAAAAAATTCCAATGTTCAGAATTCACATAAGAAAAATTAATTCAGAGTCTCTGGGGGAAGGAGCCAGTCATCAGTAGTTCCTAAAGCTTTCTACCTGCTTCCAGTATGCAGTCAAGTTCAAGAACAACTATCTATATAACTACAGATAGTTATGATCAGCTTTATTTATTTCCCCTAGGGTCTAACTCCTATCAATGTAACACATTAGTCATTTAAGAGGTGTTTTCACCATGACTGAAAGCTGTGTTGTCTAAGATGCAAGAGTCAGTTTTAGTAAATAAAGTGGAAGATCTTTTGAAGGCCTATAAGTTGTCTACCTATTTCTAGATACTGTGTTCCATATAACAGAACTTGTGAGCATGTCCAGCTTCTGATTTGATTCAAGGAACAAGACTTGAACACTTGGTAAACTGAAGAATAAATGAAAGCAGTCTGTGGGGCTTTCCCAATGGTGTAGCACTCATCAGAGGTACATTACTTACAGAAAGAAAGCAAGAGACTCTCATGGCATTTTGCAGCTGGAGCTTTTCACATACAAGGTGAAACCTGAGTTAGATCTTGCTTGGGGGACAAATGTGGAATATTTAGTTCAGTAATATCAGGACAGCAAAACTTTTCCCAAGCAATTTGTACATACAGTCTAAGAGGTTTGTTTGGTGCATCTCTGTTGCCAGAAGCATCTATAAATCACAGAGATTTTAGAGTTTCCAAAATCACTTCAGTAGCAGGAAAATTACAGGCTGCAATTTGTCCTTTCAGATAATTGTTGATACGTGTTTTGATGCTAATGTTTACATTCTATTACTATATTGGTGATTGAATAAGCACAGTTTGAGGCTCCCTTGTCCAGTTGGGTTGGGTCCTCTGTCGGGGATATATTATGCTTACATGGCTAAATGACAGTAGTGAGTTCAATTTTGACATTTCCTTCTAAGGAAAATGAAAATACTCTGCTCTCCAAATCTCAGTAGCTTCTATACACCTCTTCCTTTTATTCAATAAATCTCAATAAAGTTACTACTTACTAATTCTTTGCAAAAATGACTTACATAGAAAGAATATAATGAATATGTAAAGTTCTGTGGTTAATTATGAGTATCTTGTAATATGATATTCTTGTGACTCACTTTTTCTTAAACTATAAATGAGAGACTGATTCACAATTCTAACATAATATAAAATGTTCTGAGAATTAAATTCTGAGAAAGAAATCTAGTGTTTGTCACTAAGTAGGACATGTATGTGTATGTAAGGGACAATTTATCCAGAAAGAAGGTACATTTCCCTCAGTGTCTTTCCCAATAGTCACATACCCTTAGTATTTGTTGATTAAAGGTGAGAATTCCAGCATAGATAGGCGGCAACGATGCCCACAAATTGTTGTTACAAATGGTGCTCAAGGGCCCAGAAAGAATTTCCATAGATGACTTATAATCAGGCAGTAGCTGGATATTTAGGAAGAATGAGGCTCATTTTGTGCTGCTTCTCTGTTTCCTGTGTTCCTCCTTCCTCTATGATGCTGTCTCAAGCTGCATATACTCAAAAACCAAAATGATGACAGAAATGATTCACCCATATCATTAGCACTTGTCATCAATCAGCCTAGAGAACAGTTAGCCCTGGTCTCTTTTAATAATACCACAGTGATTTTGGAAAACATAAAGGCAGAGGTTAGGAAGAGAATTCACATAATTAACCATGAGGGGATATGTAGTCATCATAAAAGAGGAAAAGAGGAAAATCTGAAGGTAGGCATGTATGGAAGTCATAAAAGGAGAAAAAGAACAAATGATATTTATGAAGAAGATACATTTATTCTTATTTCCTTTATATTCTTTACCTCTAACATCAATAAATACTTAAATGCATTGTAACTGAACAAGAAAATAGCACTCATCAGAAGACGAATATAAAAAGTTTTTGAGGAACTGTCACAAAGGGTAACTGGAAAAGGTTAGAGTTTGTTGTACTAGTGTCTTTTGGAATAATATCTTATTAATTTTTACATAGGGCTTAGACATGTAGTTGGCTGCTTTGGAAACACTAGCCATTTTAGGTTAATAGATCATTAATTCAAGAAAACTGAGGATATCACTGAAAATAGCAGAGTAGGAACTGCATGGCTCCATCCTCTCCAAAAGTAACTAATAAGCAGGCAAAAACTGTCAGAAAAGGCCTGAGAAGACCCTAAGTTTTCACCCCTGGTTGACCTTCATGTTCTATACAAGTTGGTAGTGAAAGGTAAGGCAGAACTGTAAACAGACTGCCAAAAAGCAAAGCTGTCAATGATTTTGCTAAATGTTGGAAAAGTGCTTCAACAGAACAAAGACTGGAAGATTACTTTTTCTTTTCTTTTTTCTTTTTTTAGATCCAGGTATATAGATTGACTCTGTCAAAATACCACGTGACCATTAAGTTAACCAGAAGAAAGACTTTAGTGGCACACATGACAAAAGGTACAGTTTACAAAACTTATTAAGCAAGAAAATTCACCAAACAATCCCCGATAGGCAGCAACAAGAAACTACAGTGAGGACAGAGAACGTGATTCCAGAGTTGACACATTAAAATATTCACAATGTGCAGTTTTCAACAAAAACTATAAGGCATACAAGAAAAAAGGAGTCTGGCTCATTCACAGGAAAAAATAATTCAAACTGTCCCTGAGGAAACATGGGCATTGAACTTACTAGGTATAAATTTTAAATCAGCTATCTTAAATATGCTGAAAGGGGTAAAGGAAACTAGGAGAGTAATGTCTCAATAAACAGATAATATTGACAAAGAGATAAACATTTAAAAAGGAGCCAAATAGAAATTTTGGTACTGAAAAGTATGATAACTGAAAAGTAAACTTTGCTAGACAGTCTTGTAGCATAATTGAGTAAGCAAAAGAAAAAAAATCAGTGAATTTTAAGATAGGTCAATGAGATTATCCAGTCTGGAATGCAAAAAGAGAAGTGAATTAAAAAAATAAACTGAAGAGAGCCTAAGAGACCTTTGGAACACCATCAAACACACATATACAGATTATGGAAGTGCTTGAGAGAGAGAGGAAAGAGGGAAAGCAGCAGAAAAAAAAATATTTGAGGACATAAAGTCTCAACACTTCCAAAATTTGATAAAAGATAAAAAAAATTGACACAGGCAGGAAGCTCAATGAACTCCAAGTAGGTTAAATGTTGAGACCACACTGAGACACATAATAGTCCAATTTCAAAAGCAAAACACAAGGAGAGGATGTTGAAAACATCAAGAGAGAAACAGCTCATCATGTACAAGGTATCCTTTTTGTTGGTTATTCTTCTTTGTATTTTCTTATATGATTTGAAAGACAAAAGCATAAAAAATAATTAGGAAGATATACTAATGGACACACAATGTACAAATATGTAATTTATGACAATAACAATATAAAGCAGGGTAGAGATATAAAGGAGCAGAGTTATTGTACACTACAGAATCAGAGTTCATATCAGTTAAAAGATTGAAATCATTCAAAGTATCATCTGTGACCACAGTGGAATAAACTAGAAATCAATGAAGGATGGCTGGGTATTCACAAATATATGGAAATTAAATATATACTCCTAAAACAACTCATAGATCATGAAGAATTTTCAAATGAAAGAAAATTCTTTGATAACAGGCCTGCCTCAATGTCAAACTGGTACCTGCAGACCAAATGTCTAGGTCCACTCACAGACCCAGGCTCCAGGCCTGCCCCCAGAGATTCAGACTCCAGGATGGCATCTGTGCACCCAGGTTCCAGGGCTATCCCAGTAGACCCTGGAATCAATCTGGCTCCCATGAACATAGGTTCTAGGAGCTGCTGTCTACATCTGTCACTGTGAACACAGGCTCCAGGCCCACCCCAGCAAGCCCAGGTTCCAGACCCACCCAAGTACACCACAACAACAGGCTGGTCCCCATGGACCTAGGTTCCAGGACCAACAAACCAGACATGCCTCTGCAAACCCATGTACCAGGCTGGCCTTTGTGGACCCAGGAACCAGGCCTGCCCATGCAGATTCCAGCAGAAGGCTCATCCATGGAACATGCCAGCCAGGCTGCACAGAATGTCTGGCTTGGCTGACTGGCAAAAGAATTTCCATGCTGAAGTCAGTCTGTAAAGAATGGAAGACATCCTACTTCAAATATGCAGCCACCAATGCCAGGATCACACAAAATCAAGGAAACATGAAACCATCAAAGGAACAAAATTAAGCACCAATAACTGACTCAAAAGAAATGGGAGGCCTACAAAATGCCTGAAAAGTAATTCAAAATAGTCATCTTGAAAAAGCTCAGTGAGCAACAAGAAACAGAAAATGAAATGAAATTGGGAAAACAATGCATAAACAAAATGGGACATTCAAGAAAGAGATAGAAACCATAAGAAGGAAACAAACAGACATTTTGGAGCTGAAGAACACATGACAGAACTTAAAAATTTAATAGAGCACTTCAAAGGTAGACATGATCAAGCAGTAGAAAGAATCAGTGAGTTCAAAGACACATTATTTGAAGTTATCCAGTCAGATACAGAAATATAAAAACAATTTAAAAGGAATAAAGAAAGCCTATAGGACTTATAGACACCACTATAAGAACCAACACGTGCATATGGGAGTCTCAGAAGAAGCAGAGAAAGAGAAAGGGGCAGAAAGCTTATTTAAAGAAATAATGACAGCAAACTTCCCAAATCTGGGGAAAGACATGAACATATGAATCCAAGATGCTCAAAGAACCACAAATAAGCTAAATATAAAGAGCTCCTTGACAAGACACATTATAATTAAATTGTGAAAACTTAGTGACAAAGCAAATTTTGAAAGCAGCAAGAGAAAAGGAACTCCTTGGGGAACCTCATAAGGCTTGGAGTGGATTTCACAGCAGAAACCTTGCAGGCCTGCACAGAATGGGATGATATATTCAAAGTACTGAAAGAAGGAAAAACACCACCAAACAAGAAAACTATACCCAGCAAAGCTGTCCTTCATAAATAAGCAAATATAACGACATTCCCAGATAAACAAAGGCTGAGGGAGTTCATCACCACTGGGCCTGCCCTGCAAGAAATGTTAAAAGGAGTTCTTCAAGTTGAACTCAAAGAATGCTAATTAGCTACATAAAAACATAAAGTATAAAACTTTCTGTAAAGGTAGTTATATAGTCAAATTCAGAATACTGCAATGAGGTATATAAGTCACTTTTAACTCTAGTATAAAAATTAAAAGACAAAAGTATCAAAAATAACTGTAGCAACAGTAACTCATTAAATTACAAAAGATGCAAATTATGACCAATAACAAAATATGGAGAGGGGAGTGAAAATATAGATTTTTTGTATGGGATTGAAACTGTTATCACTTAAAATAGACCTGTAACTATAAAATGTTTTATGTAAGCCTTTATGGTAATCACAAAGAAAATTGTAGCAGAGAAACAAAAGAAAAAGAAAAAATAATCAAAGCTTACCACTACAAAAACAAAATAATCAAATCATAAGGGAAGACAGCAAGAGAGGAAGAAGGAACAAAGAACCTACAAAACAGTCATAAAACAATGTTTTAAAGGCAATAGTGAGATCGTACCTATCAATAATCACTTTATAAATATGAATGGATTAAAGTCCCCAGTCAAAAGATATATGGCTGAATGGATAAAAAACAAGATCAAACTATGCATTGCCTATAGAAAAATCACTTTATGTTTAAGGATAAGCATAGTATATGAAGGGATGGAAAAAGATACTCCATACAAATGGTAACCAATAGAGAGTAGGGGTAAATATACTTATATTAGAAAAATAGAGTTTATGACAAAAAGGGTCCTAAGAGACAAAGATGTCATTATATAATGATAAAGAGATAAATTCATCAACACATAACTACTGTAAATATATATGCATCCAATATCAGAGCACCTAAATATATAAAGCAAATATTAACAGAACTGAATGGAGAAATAGACATCAATACCACAATAGTAGGAGACTTTAATGTAAAAGAAGAGAGCTTGTTTTCTCTTTCCACAATGCAGAGACTCAACCAGAAAGTGGCAATCTCCAAGCCAGAAAGAAGCTCCTCACCAGAACCCAGCATTTTGGCACCCTGATCTTGGACTTTCAGCCTCCAGAACTGTGAGAAAATACATTTCTATTGTTAGTGTATGGTATTTGTCATGGCAGCCTTAAATGACTAATACACATTGTGGTACTGATTTAGTTTTGTTCCACTGTGATTGGAAAATATACTTTGCTTGACTTCAATCTTCTTGAGTTTGTTAACCCTTGTTTTTCAGCCAAACATTGTCTATCCTGGAGAATGTACCATGTGCAGTTGAGAAGAATAGTTAAATTGTTTTTTTTTTCTTCCTGGTGGATTCACATTACTCTGTGCTGTCACTTCCTTACTCCACTATAACTTTGCTCTTATCTGTCTCATTTATACTGTCATTGTTGAAGAAATATTCCTATAGATTATGAGTTCAACAAATGATATATGTTGTTTTACACAATTAATTTTTTAATTTATTGAAAGAAGGAAGGAGAGGAAACATATAATTATGTTGTCTTAATTTTTTTCCTAAATAATCACCTATAATGGCACTCTTCATTATTTCACATGGATTTCAATCATTGTCTAGTGTTACTTGCTTTCAGCCTGAAGAATTTCTTGTGTTTCTCATAATGTGGGATTCCCAGCAACAAATTCTCTGTTTTTATCTGGGATCAACTTTTTCCTCTTTACTTTTGAAATGTAGTTTTACTGGATATAAGGTTCTTTGTTGACAGTCTATTTTTCTTTTAACAGTCTGAATATGTTGTCTCACTGACTTTGGTCCCCCTACTTTTTTTTGATGAAATGTTAGCTGTTTATGTTTTACATTTCTCTCTATATAAAGTATCATTTTACCTCTCTTGCTTTCAAGCTTTTCTTTGTCTTTAAATACCTTGAAAATAATTTGTCTGAATGTGGATATCTTTGCTTTTACCCTACTTATAATTCACTGAGCTTCCTGGGTATCTAAATTCCTTTTTAAATAAAATTTAGGAAGTTTTTAGCATTATTTCATCACATATTTTTCTTCCACTCCTTCTTCTACTTCTGGTGATACCCTTAGTCATATTGTGGTGTGTTTAAGAGTGTTCTACATTTTTTCTGAGGTTCTGTTCATTTTTCATTTTTTCTGTCCTTCAGATTGTTTAGTTTCTGCTGATTTACCCTCAAGTTTACCAATTTTTGTTTATTTCACCTCAAATCTATTATTGAATCTCTCTACTAAATTTTTATTTAAGCATTGTACTTTTCAAATCCAGAATTTTCATTTGGTTTTTCTTTCATAATTTCTATATCTTTATTGGCATTCTCTATTTGGTGAGCCATTGTCATCATATTTAAGCATGGGTTTTTTATTTAAGCATGAGTTCCTTTAATTATAAAAACATAATGGCAACTCTGAAGTATTGTCTGTTAAGTCATACATCTGGGCCCTCTCACAGGCAGTTTTTTTTGTCTGAATATGGTCTGTGGATGGGTCACATGTTCCTGTTTCTTTGTAGTTTTGTTGAAAATTGGGCATTTTAGATAATTGTGGCAGCTCTGAATACTGATTTCACTTGTGCACTTCCAGAAGCTTGTTGATTTTTAAATTTCCTTGTTTATTTATTCAGTGACATATTTCAGCAAAGTTTATTTCTCCTTCAGTGTTCAGCCTCTGATTTCACTTCTCAGAGGGCTTGCCCTGTTGTCTTCTTTCTCCAGGAATGACCATAGTTTTAGCAGGGCTTTGATTCTTTCACTGATTTCCCTGTTAACTTTCTAGCTGTTTGGTCTGTATTGGTATTACACTCATCTCTTAACTGAAACAAATTGCTCTATTATTTTCCATAGTGCTCTGGGAAAAATTATTCTAGGCCTGATCAAGTTTAATCTGGTTCCATTGTAGGTATAGCCTTTGAGGCCAATCTTTGATGCTTATTCTGACTCCGGAGGGCTCTTCTTATCTGACTCATTCTCTGGTTCTCTCTGATAAACTTGTAGCTGATCTACTACTATTTTGCTTGTTGTTTGCATGGACCTCTCAGTCCTCTATTAATTGTTCAGAACCAAAATCTCCATTATTTTCAACCTCACCTTTTGCCTGGAACTTCCTCACTCTGTTGTAAATATTGTTGTGGCCCTCTGTGTTCTTAAAGCCTGCCTCTGTGTCTCTGTCACTGGGTAGAATCTCTACAAAATTACTCCAGAAGTGGGAGCAAGGACAGTGATCTACTCCTCTAAAGAGTGATACCTTTGATCATTGAGTGGGGCACTGGGTAAAGATAATAGACTTTGGTCTCCTTAACTTTCCTCTCCTGGTATGAAATCAATGTCCTATAAGTGAGCTTGTTACAGACAATTGGGGACCAGTTTTCTCAGCCAGTGACAACTAAATTGGACCTTCTGCCTTATGAGTAGAGGCTGGATAGAGGAGCTGAAACTTCCAGCTGCACTTGTTCAGAAAACACATAGAGCTTAGTGAGATCAGAAATGCTGGCAGCCTGCCCCTCAAGGGAAACAATAGCCTAGATTGGGGGTTTAGGGACAGGTAGAGAGATCCTTTTTCTTTCCTGCACTCATCTATTTTGGAGTTTCCGTTATTGTGTGCTGGGCATTGTTAAGGGAGTATTGCCTAAAGTGCTACAGACCAAACATTCTTACAGAAATTTAGGATAATTCCCTGAATGGATGTTTCTGTATTTGCTGTATGCACTTAGGGCAATTTCAAGCGATTTTGAATGTTTCTAAAAGTAATTTTCACCAGTTAAAGTTCTTTCACTAGAGTGTAGTAAAAGGCTCCTCATGCCACCATTCTCAATGTTGTTTTGTGTTTTCCTCATAGTTAGAATGATTATTTTTCATATGCTTTATCACCATTTTTATATCTGTGAATGGTTCTATTTTTCTTCTCTCATAGGGCTGTTTATCCTTTTATCTTTATTTGTAGAAGATATTATATATCGTATTTTATAAAATATATCTGCAAATATTGTCTCTAAATTTGCCATTTATTTTTAATTATGGAATCTTCAGAAAAGTTTTTTATTTGCATGTAGTAATCAATGTAAAATTTTCCTTTTTATTTCTTGCTTCTGTGTCTCAAGGAGGCCTTCTCTACCCTACCTGTGACTTTTAAAATCAATGTTCTTTACATATTTTTTTCCCAACCTAACTCTATTATTTCAGGTTTAGGTCTTTATTTCATCTGAAGCATGTGTATGTTTTTCCCCCTCTAAATAGATAGCCAATAACCCCAGTAACAGTTATTGTCAAGCTCTTTTATTCTCTACTTTTACAATATACTCACTTTCCATGCATGTAAGGGTCTGTTTCTGGAATCTCTAGTGTGTTCTATTGATTTGTCTCTATCTCTTAAATCATTATTACATCATTCTTTTAAATAACTTTACATAGTCTGTTTTCATAGGCAATTTCTTCATTCCTACTTCTTTCCTCTTTCTTTGCTATTCTCACTGAAATTATCTTTCACATAAATTCTATAAGCTTTTGACAAAGATTTTTCTTCCTAACGAGAATCATGGCATATATTTTCATTTATTCTAGTTTAATTTGATATTTCCAATGTATTTTATATATTTGTTACAGTTAGAAACAGGATCACTTTCATGACATTTTCTAATTGGCTACTGATATTTTAATGCAATATTATCAATTTTTGCATGTAGGTTTTATATTTGGATAACTACCCAATCTTCTTTATTAGTCCAATGGTTTTTCAGTTCATTTACATGAATATACTACAGAAACAATCATACTGACTAATTATAATTTTATATCTTTCAAATATTTATAATTGTTAGCCTATACAATGAGTCAAGAAAAATACATATAGTCCTGTCTTTGTTATTTGGCAGTTTATAGTATGAGATAGCAGCTATATATCTTGTTATATAATTTAACAGACTGATGAAACAGATAATTCTCTGCTTCACAGTTTTAAAAATACTCACCTATAAAAGAGCCTGGTACTGTAATATTTTTAGTAACAAATTTTTGACTCAATTTCAGTTACTTCTATAATCTATTTTATGTCTTCCTAAGCACATTTATGTGTGAACGAATGTATTTTCTTTATAAAAAAAGGAAATCCTGCCATTTGTGACAACATGGATGAACCTGTAGGATATTATTCTAAGTGAAATAAGCCAGACATGCAATAACAAATATTTCATGATACGTATGAAGAATCTTATATTAGGAATCTAAAATAGCCATATAAGGAATCTAAGATAGCCATATGCATAGAAGCAGAGAGTAGAATGGTGGTTTACAGGTTGCAGGGGGAGTAGGAAATAGGGAGGTAGTCACACAGTATAAAATTTCAGTTATGTAAAGTGAATATGAATAAATCCTAGCAATCTACTATACAGCATAGTTCCTATAGTTAATAACATTGTATCATATATTTAAAAATTTGCTCAGAGGGTAGATCTTATGTTAAGTGCTCTTATCACAAAAAGTAATAGTAAAGAGCATGGGAGGATACTTTTGAGGGTGATGGATATGTTTATGGCATGGATTGTAGTAATGATTCCATGGATGTGTATTTATCTCCAAATTCCTCAAGTTGTACACATTAAATATTCACAAGTTTGTGTTTTGTCAATCATAACATAAAGTGTTTTTTTTTAAAAGAACATATTGAGGTCCATGAGCATGCAACAGGTTTAGAAAAAACTCATTTAGAATGACACTGAAAATTTACCCATATTAAAGCAGTTCAGAGGCCTAAGAAAACTAGAAACTGATGCAAATGCATAGAGGCAATTCTTTTATTTTTTTCATAATATTCAGATAGAAAGCATGGTTAGATGATGTTTTATAGGTAGAGAATTGTACGAGGAAATGCAGATTCCAGCCAAATCACTTCACTATTTAGTTTGGAGAAAGCAACTTGACCTCCTTGTGACTTAGTTTAAGCCTTTGACCAGTGGGCATAATAATGACTATTTTCTTTGCAATAGGGTCATTGTAAAAATAAAGGAGATAATAGGTGTGAATGCCTGTCACAAAGCATTAAAACTTTAAACGAATGCATGATATCATTTCAATATTAACATAAGATGGCAAAATTTTTAATTGTTTTGCTCTGTGTAATATGAGGTCTGTGGTCATTAACAGTCCATAGCAGTGGTGTTTCTTGTGTACTTGAAGGTCACTGATATAATCCAGTAGTTATGCAAATGGAATAGAAAACTCATCTCCTTTATGGTGCTTTATTTTCATTTCAGGGCACCTCAAACCTGGGAAGCATGCAGCCCCTGAATTGTAAAGCACTGGGACAAGTATAAAATTCCTCTACTAGCTCAGGAAGAGTTTATCGCTATCTTTGGTCATTTTTCTCATTTACTATCAATCACTCTCATATTTCAGGAAGGTAAATAGGTAGGGATTTTGAAAAGGAGTTCAACTTCGTAATGTTAGAATGACTATTCAAGTACATACCAATCTGACACAATCTCAGCAGGTATCAACACTCAGAATATCTGGGCTCTGTTCACAGCCATCATTCAGTTTACATTAATCACACTGAATCAAAAGACAAAAAGAAAATCCAAACACATGAAAAAAAGTCTCTATGACAGTTTCTTTGCATTTCCCATCTTTATAACAAGATGTATTAGTGTTGTGTGGATGTGGATAAACTACTGCCACTGTTTTGTGCACAAATATTGATCTGAACAGAGAAAATAGGCACAACAAATAAATTTAAACATATTCAGTTCAATAAACACTTTATTGCTTCATCTCATCAGGAACCATGCTTGGCACTTGAGATGTAAAAAAAAAAATTCCATTTAGTAAATTCACATCATTATTAGTGATGAATATAATAAGGAGTTTTCCCTCTCTTATAATACAGAAAGCCACTTTTAATGAATTCCTGTTATCCAATGCAAGCATTGGAACAGCCCCAGTTATCTTTTCTTTCCATAAGTCAATCATCTGTTCTTTCACCCAGGCTCAAATCCTGAATGTCATTTTTGGCAACTGGAAGTTTTAGGCCCAAGGTAGATTCACATTCTGTCAATTCTTTCTTCATGTAAGTTTTCACATCATCCCTTTCATTTGTTTATCTGTTCTTGCATGGAGTTTTTGGACATCAAATGCGGGAGGTTAAATTAAACATGTATTTTAGTCCACAGCACAGTATCATCATTGTTAGACTCTTTTTGGTATTACCACAGTTCTGTTTCCTTTTACCCTTTCTTTCTGCCTTCCTTGATTTCCACTTCCAATCTTCTCTTTCTCCCTATAGGCATTTTCTTTAATGCCACCCTTTGTAACTGGTTTATATTTGCATACTTTACACTTAAATGTTATTTGTAATAAATATCACTGCTTTACAAACCAATAATATATGTTAAAGATCAATCATGTTCCTATTTGACCTTTAGTACATTACTCCTGATTGATGTACAGTATTCTGTAGTACTTGCCACTAAATGTTGCTTATTATTTCCTCCAGTAATGAAAACTTAAGTTGCCATAATTCTGCTTCCACAAGGAAAGCTGCAATGTACATCCTTGTATGAGACATTTATGGGTCTGTGTGAATAATACTCTTGGATATTAACCTAGGTGTGGGACTGAATAATAAGCTTTGTGTATGCTTATGTTCACTAATTCAATTTATCCAACAAAATATTGGCATCAGTCCAACTCCCACAAGTTGGGAATCGGGCTTCAGATGTTTTTCACTTTTGCCAGTATTTCATTTTCTCAGATTTTCTAATATCTATCCATTCTTATTGGTGCACTTCAAAGCAATTTAATTTACAATTGTTTGATGGCAAATACTGTTGACATCAACTTTTACATATCTGTTAAACATTTTAATTTCCCTTCAATGACTGTCCTATTTATATCCTTGTCACATTATTTTGTCGTGTGAACCAAATATTTATTGTAGATTTGCAAGAGTTTATTGTATATTGCAGGTATTTATACTTCATGAGCTTTAAACATCAAAAAGTTATTTTCCCAATTTGTTTGATAGAACTTATTTTTTAAAGCAGTTTTGGTTCACAGCAATACTGAACAGAAGGTACAGAAATTTCCCATATAACTCATGTCCTCACAAATGCATAGCCTCCTCCATTATCAACATCCCACACCAGAGTGGCACATTTGTTACAATTAATGAACCTACTTTGACACATCATTGTCATGAGAGTTCACAGTTTACATTAGAGCTCACTCTTGGTGCATACATTTTATGGATTCAGATAAATGTATACTATGTATCCACCATCACAGTATCATACAGAGTAGTTTCACTGCCCTAAGAATCCTCTGTGCACCTAGTCATCACTCACTCCCCAGTAACCTTTGGCAATCATGGACCTTTTTATTGAATCCATAGTTTTGCCTTTTCCAGAACATCATATAGTTGGATCATACAGTATGTAGCCTTTTCAGATTGACTTGTTTCACTTAGTAATATGTATTTAAGTTTCTTTGTGTTTTTCATGGCTTGATAGCTCATTTCTTCTCAGCATTTAACAATATTCCAAGTTTTGGCAATTGTAAATAAAGCTGCTATAGACATCTATGTGCAGATTTTTCTGTGGACATAAATATTCAACTCCTTTGGGTAGATATCAAGGAGCACAACTGCTAGATCATATGGTAAGAGTATGTTTAGTTTTCTAAGAAACCACCAGACTGTCTTCTAAAGAGGCTTATGATTTCACATTCCCACCAACAATGAATGAGAGAGTTCCTGTTGATCCACATTCTCAAAAGCATTTGGTGCTGTTAATGTTCTGGATTTTGGTCATTCTAATAGATGTATAGTGGTATCTCACTGTTTTATTAGTTTGCATTTTCTTTATGACATGATGTGGAGCATCATTTCATTGCTTATTTGCCATCTGTACATCTTCCTTGGTGAGCTGTCATTAAAATTTTTGCCCTATTTTTTAACCAGGTTGTTTTCTTGTTGAACTATAAAAGTTCTTTCTGCACCTGGTATGGGCTCCTTTGTGACACATATCTTTGCAAATATTTTCTCCCAGTCTGTGAATTAATTTTTTATTCTCTTGATAATGTCTTTTGCAGAGTAGAATTTTAAGTTTCAATAGTCCAGCTTATCAACTGTTTCTTTCATAGAGCATAATTTGGGGTTTTTACCTAAAAGTCATCAATAAACCTATGGTCATCTAGCATTTCTCTCACGTTATCTTCTAGAAGTTTTATAGTTTTGCATTTTACATTTAGTTCTCTGACCCATTTTGTGTTAATATTTATGAAGGATGTAAGGTCTGTGTCTAATTCCTTTTACTGCACATGACTGTCTAGTTGTTCCAGCATCATTTATTGAAAAGACTATCTTCTCCATTTTAATGCCTTTGCTTCTTTCTCAAAGAATGATTGACTAGAGAGAGGAAAAGATGGTGACGTGAATGGGGTGGCGGAAATCTCCTCCCAAAACCATATATATTTTGAAAACACAGTAAAAACAGCTATTCCTAAAAGAGTGACCAGAAGTTAACTATACGAGCCAGTCTACATCTGCAAGAACCCAACATCTCAGAGAAAAGGGTAAGATACAAAGCCATGACCCGGCAGAACCCAAGCACTCCCCCCACCCCAGCTCACGGGCGGGAGGAAAAGAATCAGAGAGGGGAGGGAGTGGAAGCGCAGGGCAGCTAAATAACTAGCCCTAGTAATCTGCCCCAGGAGCAAAGACACACATTGCATGGTGCTCTGGATATTAGAGGAGCAGAAAAGCAAAATCTGAAACTAAGACTGCGAACAGGTTCCCACAGCCGGCTGTCCTGGGACAAAAGAAAAGCAGGCACTTTAAAAGTCTTAAAGGGACAAGGATTTAACAGGTGGACAAAATTGTCCTGGCACACTCAGCCCAGCAGGTTGGGAACTTTCAAGAGCTTCAGGCACCCTATCCCTGTGGTTGGCAATGCAGCTCCGAGGCCCCCCACTGAGATAAGCAGTCTGCTGTTCCTTCCTCCCCACCAGCACCTGTGAGCAAACAGACTGTCCCTGCCATTGCTTCTGACCAGCCGGAGAACAGCCCTGTCAACAGCAACCACACAGCTTAACACAGAGGCTTCTCCCTGCATGCAGCAAACCGGCCAAGAAGCAGAGGCTGCTTCCTGTGTGCGGTCGACTGGCACAGACAGTGGATACTGGCACAGAGACTGGGAAGCACAAAGGGGGTTTCTTCTTGAAGCAGAACACACACTGATCAACTGTGACCCCTGACACTGCCCTAGGCCACCCCAAGGGCTGCCCCACACATGGTACTTTAGGGGATTAACCCAGAGGCTACTCCCTGTGCACGGTTAACTGGCACAGACAGGAGAGACAGGCAAGGCCACCGGCAAGCAGGAAGGGACTTTGTTGTCCCAGCTGACACATGTGCCACTTGCCAGCAACCACTCCCATCACCATGAAAAGGCAGAAGAACCTTGTTCAATACAGAATCCCTCAAACACCAGAAAGAGGGCTTGGAGAGACTGAAATCACCAATCTTCCTGAAAAAGAATTCAAATTAAAAGTCATAAGCATGCTGATGAAGCTACAGAAAAATATTCAAGAGGTAAGGGATGAATTCAGGAAGGAGATAACAGAAATGAAACAAACAATTGAAAGATTTAAGAGCAGACTGGATGAGGTAGAAGAGACTGTTAATGGAATAGAAATCAGAAAACAGGAATACAGAGAAGCTGAGGCAGAGAGAGAAAAAAGGATTTCTAGGAATGAAAGACTATTAAGAGAACTGTGTGACCAATCCAAACAGAACAATATTTGAATTATAGGCGTACCAGAAGAAGAAGAGAGAGAAAAATGGACAGAAAGTGTCATTGAAGAAATAATTGCTGAAAACTTCCCCAAGCTGTGGAAGGAAATAGTCTCTCAGGCCATGGAAGTCCACAGATCTCCCAACAAAAGAGACTGAAGGAGGACACCACCAAGACATATAATAATTAAAATGGCAAAGATCAAAGACAGGGATGGGGTACTAAAAGCAGCCAGAGAGAGAAAAAAGGTCACCTACAAAGGAAAACCAACCAGGCTATCACCAGACTTTTCAGAAGAAACCTTACAGGCCAGAGGGAATGGCATGATATAATCAATGCAATGAAACAGAAGGGCCTCCAACCAAGAATACTCTATCCAGCAAGATTATTATTTACATTTCAAGGATGGATTAAACAATTCCCATATAAGCAAAAGTTGAAGGGATTTACCTCCTACAAACCATCTCTACAGTGTATTTAAAGGGATTGCTCTAGATGGAAGTGTTCCAAAGGCTAAATAGATGACACCAGAGAAAATAAAACCACAGCAAAGGAAGTAGACCAACTAAAAACTAACTAAATGCAAAATTAAATCAGCTATCCACAATTCAGTAAAGAGAAACACAAAGAGTACAGAATAAAACACCTAACAAACAGAGAGTTGAGGAGGAGGAAAAAGAAGGGAGAGAAATAAAGATTCATTAGACTGTGTTTATAATAGCATAATAAGGGAGTTAAGTATGATGGTTAGATACTAAAGAAGCTACCCTTGAACCTTTGGTAACCATGAATCCAAAGGCTGCACGAAAATAAGTACTTATCTATCGATAATCACCCTAAATGTAAATGGACTGAATGCACCAACCAAAAGACACAAAGTTACAGAATGGATAAAAAAGAAAGACCCATCTTTATGCTGCCTGTAAGAGACTCTCCTCAAAACCAAAGACATACACAAACTAAAAGTGAAGGGATGGAAAAATATTTCAACAAACAATAGGGGGAAAAAAGCAGGTGTTGCAGTACTGGTATCAGACTAAACAGACTTTTAAACAAAAAAGTGACAAGAGACAAAGAAGGACATTACATAATGATAAAGGGGTCAGTATAACAAGAGGATATAACCATTATAAATATCTATGCACCCAACACAGGAGCACCTACATATGTGAAACCAACACTAACAGAATTAAAGGACAAAATAGAATGCAATGCATTCATTTTAGGAGACCAACACACCACTCAGTCCAAAGGACAGATCAACCAGACAGAAAATAAGTAAAGACACAGGGGCACTGAAAAACACAGTAGAACACATGGACCTGACAGACATCTACAGAACTCTACACCCAAAGCAACAGGATACACATTCTTCTCAAGTGAACATGGAACATTTTCCAGAATAGACATACTAGACATACTAGGCTACAAAGGGAGCCTCAGCAAATTCAAAAAGATTGAAATTCTACCAACTAACTTCTCAGATCAAAAAAGTATAAAACTAGAAATAAATTGTACAAAGAAAACAAAAAGGCTTACAAACACATGTAGGCTTAACAACATGCTCCTAAATAATCAGTGGATCAATGACCAAATTAAAACAGAGATCAAGCAATATATGGAGATAAATGAAAACAACAGCACAATGCCCCAACTTCTGTGGGATGCCACGAATGAAGTTCTAAGAGGAAAGTATATAGCAATCCAGGCTATTTAAAGAAGGAAGAACAATGCCAAATGAATAGTCTAAAGTCACAATTATTGAAAATGGAAAAAGAAGAACAAGTGAGGCCCAAAGTGAGTAGAGAGACGTAATAAAGAACAGAGAAGAAATTAAAAAAATTGAGAAGATTAAACAATAGAAAAAATTAAAGAAACCAACAGCTGGTTCTTTGAAAAAAATAAACAAAATTGATAAATCCCTAGCCAGACTTATCAAGAAAAAAAGAGAATCTACACACATAAACAGAATCAGAAATGAGAAAGGAAATATCACTGCAGACACCATAGAAATACAAAGAATTATTAGAGAATACTATGAAAAATTATATGCTAACAAGGTGGATAACCTAGAAGAAACGGACAACATTCGAGAAAAGTACAACCTTCCAAGACTGACCAGGAAGAAACAGAAAATCTGAACAGACCAATTACTAGCAATGAAATTGATTTGGTAATCAAAAACCTACCCAAGAACAAAACCCAGGACCAGATGACTTCACTGCTGAATCATCACATATAGAGAAGATATAATATATAATACCCTTTCTCCTTAAAGATTTCCAAAAATAGAAGAGTAGGGAATTCTTCCAAGTCATTCCATGGAGCCAGCATCACTCTAATACCAAAACCAGGGAAAGACTCCACAAAAAAAGAAAACTAGAGACCAATACCCCTGATGAACATAGATGCAAAACTACTCAAAAAAATATTAGAAAACCAATTTCAAAAATACATCAAGAGGATTGTACACCATGATCAAGTGGAATTCATCCCAGCGATGCAAAGATGGTACAACACTTGAAAATCCATCAACATCATCTACTATATCAATAAAAAGGACAAAAATCACATGATCATCTCCATAGATGCTGAAAAAGCATTTGACAAAATTAAACACCCATTTATGATAAAAACTCTTAACAAATGCGTATAGAGGGCAAGAACCTCAACATAATAAAGGCCATATATGACAAACACACAGCAAACATCATACTTAACTGAAAACCTGAAAGCTATTCCTCTAAGATCAGGAACAAGACAAGGATGCCCACTCTCCCCACTTTTATTCAACAAAGAATTGGAGGTTCTAGCCACAGCAATCAGACAACAAAAAGAAATAAAAGGCACCCAGATTGGTAAGGAAGAAGTTAAACTGTCACCATTTGCTGATATTGTACATATTGTACATATCACCGATAACATGATATTGTACATAAAAAGCCCTAAAATATCCACTCCAAAACTACTAGAACTAATATCTGAATTAAGCAAAGTTGCAAAATACAAAATTAATACACAGAAATCGGTTGCATTCCTGTTCACTAATGATGAACTAGCAGAAAGATAAATCAGGAAAAGAATTCCATTCACAATTGCATCAAAAAGAATAAAATACCTAGGACTAAACCTAACCAAGGAAGTGAAAGATCTATATCCTGAAAACAAGACACTCATGAAAGAAATTAAAGAAGATACCAATAAATGGAAACACAACCCATGCTCATGGATAGGAAGAATTAATATTGTCAAAATGGCCATCCTGCATAAAGCAATCTACAGATTCAATGCAATCCCTATCAAATTACTGACAGCGTTCTTCAACGAACTGGAACAAATAGTTCTAAAATTCATATGGAACCACAAAAGACCCCAAATAGCCAAAGCAATACTGAGAAGGAATAATAAAGCAGGGGGGATCTCGCTTCCCAACTTCAAGCTCTACTACAAAGTCACAGTAATCAAGACAATTTGGTACTGGCACAAGAACAGACCAATATACCAGTAGAACAGAACAGAGAGTCCAGATATTAACCCAAGCATATATGATCAATGACTATATGATAAGGGAGCCATGGATACACAATGAGGAAATGACAGCCTCTTCAACAGCTGGTGTTGGCAAAACTGGACAGCTACATGTAAGAGAATGAAACTGGATCATTGTCTAACTCCATGGACAAAAGTAAATTTGAAGTGGATCAAAGACCTGAATGTAAGTCATGAAACCATAAAACTCTTAGAAAAAAACATAGGCAAAAATCTCTTGGACATAAACATGAGCAACTTCTTCATGAACATATATCCCCAGGCAAGGGAAACAAAAGCAAAAATGATTAAGTGGGACTATATAAAACTAAAAAGCTCTGTACAGCAAAGGACATCATCAATAGAACAAAAGGCAACATACAGTATGGGAGAATATATTCATAAATTACATATCCAATATGGGGTTGACATCCAAAATATATAGAGCTCATGCACCTCAAAAATAAAAATCAAATAATCCAATTCAAAAATGGGCATAGGAGCTGAACAGACACTTCTCCAAAGAAGAAATTCAGATAGCCAACAGGCACATGAAAAGATGCTCCACATTGCTAATCATCAGAGAAATGCAAATTAAAACCACAATGAGATATCACCTCACACCAGTGAGGATGGCTAGCACCCAAAAGGCAAACAACAACAAATGTTATTGGGGATGTAGAGGAAGGGGAAACCCCCTGCACTGCTGGTGGGAATGTAAATTAGTTTAACCATTTTGGAAAGCAGTATGGAGGCTCCTCAAAAAACTAAAAATAGAAATACCAGTTGACCCAGGAATTTCACTTCTAGGAATTTACCATAAGAATGCAGGAGCCCAGTTTCAAAAAGACATATGCACCCCTATGTTTATTGCAGCACTGTTTACAATAGTCAAGAAATGGAAGCAACCTAAGTGTCCATCAGTAGATGAATGGATAAGAAGATGTTGTACATATACACAATGGAATACTATTCAGCCATAAGAAGAAAACAAATCCTACCATTTGCAACAACATGGATGGTGCTAGAGGGTATTATGCTCAGTGAAATAAGCCAGGGGGAGAAAGACAAGTGCCAAATGATTTCCCTCGTTTGTGGAGTATAAGAACAAAGAAAAAACTGAAGGAACAAAACAGCAGTAGACTCACAGAACCCAAGAATGGACTAACAGTTACCAAAGGGAAAGGAACTGGGGAAGATGGGTGGGAAGCAAGGGATAAGGGGGAAAAAGAGGTATTACGATTAGCACATGTAATGTAGCGGGGTGGGGGGATATGGGGAAGGCAGTATAACACAGAGAAGACAAGTAGCAATTCTATAGCATCTCACTACGCTGATGGACAGTGAGTGTAACGGGGTATGTGGTGGGGACTTGATAATAGGTGGAGTCTAGTGACCATAAGGTTGCCCATGTAATTGTACATTAATAATAGCAAAATTACAAAAAGGAATGATTGACTACATTTATGTGTGTCTATTTCTGGGTTCCCTATTTTGTTCCACTATCTGTCTATTCTTTCACCAATACCACACTTCCTTGATTACTGTAGTTTTATAGTAAATCTTGAGGTCAGGTAATGTCATTTTTCCCATTTTGTTCTCCTCCTTCAATATTGTGTTGTCTATTGTTTTTTTTCTTTTTGTATCTGTTGTGATCTTTTGTTCCTTTATTTACTGAGTTGCTGTTTTTTTTATTGTTTTGAGAGCTGTCTCATATTTTGCATATGAAATATGATATGCAAATATTTTCTCTCAGTCTGGGGCTTGTTTTTCAGTCTCATATAGGTGTATTTTCCAGAACAAAGGTTTTAATTTGGAAAACTTCTATCAATTTTTTATGGACTATGATTGTGCTCTCATGTCTAAAAAATCTTTCTCTAACTCAAGATAACAGGGATTTTCTTCTGATTTTTCTAAATGTTTTATATCTTTAATTCTTACATTTCAGTTTATGATCCATTTTTAGTTAATTTTTGCATATGGTGTGAGTTTTTGATAGAAATTTATTTTTGGATGTGGATATCCACTTGTTCCAGCAGGATTTGTTCAAAAGACTCTTTCTCCACTTAATTGTCTTTGCAACTTTGTCAAAAATCAATTGAATATATATGTGTGACTCTATTCTCTCTATTCCATTGTTCCCTTTGTTGATATTTAAATATTATACTATATTATTTAGTGTAGCTTTATAAGATTTTAAAGAAATTAGTATTCCTCAACCTTTGTTTTTTCCCACAACTTTTTTTAGTTCATTTCCGTTTCTGTATACATTTTAGAATCAGCCTGTCAATGTTTAAAAAGCATGTTGACATTTTGTGTGGTATTGTGATGAGTCTGTAGATCCATTTGGAGAAAATTAATATGTTAACAATTTTGAGTATTCCAAACCATAAACAAGGTGTATATCTCCATTTATTCAAGCATTCTTTAATTTAGCTCAAAAATATTTTTCACTTTTCAGTGTACAAATCTTTCACATCTTTTGTCAGATTCATTGCTAAATATTTATTTTTGATGCAATTGTAAATGTTATATTTTTTATTTCAATAGCCACTTGTTCTTTGCTAGTATATAGAAAAACAACTGATGTTTTTTGTATTTGACCTTTTATCCTTCAACAGTGCTAAGCTCACTTACTTCCAATAGCTTTTCTGTAAGTTCTATTAGGTTTTCTACATAGGTGACCATATCTTCTACACATAAAGACAGTTTTATTTTCCTTTCCAAGCTAGATGACTTTTATTTCTTTTTCTTGCTTGATTGCACTGTCTTGAACCTTCAGTACAATGTTAAATAGAAGTGGTGAGTAGATATCCTTGTCTCGTTCCTAATCTTGCTTGGAAAGCATTCCATCTTTCACCATTAAGTATGATGTTTGATAAAAGTTTTCATAGAGGTCCTTTATCATGTTTATGAAGTTTTTCTTTTCCTTTGTTGTTGTAAGTTTTTGTGTGGAATGGCTATTACATTACACTGTGTTCAGTGCTTTTTTTGCATCTAATGATAACAATCATATGATTTTTTTGCTTATTAATGTGTTGAATTACTTTGATTTATATTTGAATGTTAAACCAATCCAGCATTCTTTCAATAAACTCCCATTTGTTCAGGATGTATTACCCTTTATATACATTACTATATAGGTATTTTGGTTGACAGTTTTATTTCTTTACCCCTTTGAGTATGTCATTTCATTTCCTTCTGGCACTCATTGTTTCTGATGAGAAGTCAGGGTATGTCATGAAACCCAGCAACTTTGCTCTTAGAGCTTTGTTAAAACTACTGAGCCAGTTGAGCTATGGGAGAAGTGTAGGAGCAGGCTGCAGCAAGAATGCCACATACTCTCACTCACTGTTCTTACCCAAAATTTTGTATTTTTTTCTTGAATAAATACTTCTCTATCTGTTTTATGGTTTTGTTGATGTACAGAGTGTTGAAATGGTTTTTTCTCACAATTTTTTCCTTTTCAATTGATGCTTTTTGTGGGAAGAAATTGTCAAACTTTTAATCCACCATATTGGAAATACTGCCTCCCTATCAACTACATTTCTTCCTTTCAAAGGAAGTAGTTTCCCTCTTTGACGGGGAAACAAACTGTCTGCCTAGGTATATGTAGGATATAAAAGGACAGGCATTAAAAAATAAAACTAAACAAAAACTCCCTCTCCTACCCTATCTTCTACCCAAGGTTCCAGGCTCATGTGTTGTGAGCTACTTTTCTCTCCCAGCCCCCCAAATATAGGACACAGCCATCTTCTATCATTCTACAGAATTCTCACAGATGGTATTAATTTAACAGATTCATCAAACCACCTCTGACGTTTTGGGGTTTTGTTCTTTGTTTTTTGCTTTGGAGTTTCTATGTTTGGTTCATGGGAGGAAGCCAGCAATTGATGGTAGTTTACCATTCTGTCAGGAATCTTATTCTTTGCTTTCTTTAGCAGTCTTATTGCATCCAGCCTAATACAAGCTTCGTTATTATCTTCCTAGACTATTACATCTATAGCCTACTCAATTTTCATGCTTTCTATTTCTGCTACTTCAATCTATATTAACTACTGCCAAGAAATTACTCATACTAAAATATTTCTTTGCAGATTTCATTGTTCAGGAAAGTTTTAAAAAGAGGAAGAACAAATTTTTGGTGGATTATTTTAGGTCTCATGATGTAGTGATCACCACAGGAAGACTTACCTGGGCTAATTATTTCCCCCTGTTTTGCTCTACAGACTAGGCATTATTATGACCACTTAATTTCCAAATTAAGACAGAAGAGTCAGGAGGAATTTTGCATTGTCTTATAAGTTAGTATATAAAATTTTATGCATCTCGTTACCCAAATTTTGCAAAGGAATGGAAGGTAGATGCCATTATTAAGGGGATGATTAGAGTCTGCAATAAAAATATCCTCTGTCAGGGCTTTTGCTAAACACTAACATGAGACCCCCTAATGATAAATATATCCTAATTTGGAGAAAAGACTTGCTCCTAATATCTTTCGTGAAAACATTTCGTCCACACTGTCTACACATTGACTACTGCTTATTTCATAGAACACACTTTGTGCTTTTCCAACCTAGGGACTTTGCAGATATTCCCTTGCCTGGAATGCACTTTATCCTTCTTTGTAGTGCAGGGAGTTGACAGTGATGCTCTCTCATTTGCCTTCAGTGCAAGGCAGTTAATGGGTTATGATCAAAAACAAACAAACAAACAAACAAAAAACCTGCAGGCTGAGGATAATACTAATAATGCAAATATAACTGAAACACAGAAAATGGTAATTTTCCTACTGCTGGTAGAAACTTCTCATATTTATATGGTAAAAAAATGAAGATATAATTAGCTCTAGTAAGTCAGCTAATTTGAAATTGAAATTGTCAACAATATTTCTTAAAAATGTGAATGTATATCCACTTCTGTTAATTATAATCTTGTCCCAAGTGTAATGATATAGATGTACTAAATGTTTATTAGTTAATATTAGCAGGAAGATATCACATTTAAGAAGACATTTTAAAACTAAGCAAACAGAACACAAAGACATAATTCTATAGAAATACACAAAACAGTTGCAATATTTTCCAAAATTAATTGAGAGTCACTATAGCTAAATGGTATTTACAATGAAACACTGTTTTAACTACAAATAACTCTATTAAAAGGATCAAAGTACTATTATGAACATCTATTAGACAATATATTTGAAATATATATTTATAACTTATATTGGATGATATAAATAAATTTGATTTAAAAACAGGAACAACTAGAAAACATAATTCAAAGTAAAATGCCTTTTATAATAGTATCACAGAATGTAAATTATCTGGAAAGTCCAGTAAAATGTGTGCATGATTTCTAAAGGGAACATTACTAAATAGTCTTAAGAAGTTGTTTCAACATCCCAAATGTCAGGGTTTATGAGGGGAAAGATACTTTGCTTACACAGAAAAAGCATTAGAATAGTAAATTTGTCATATTTCCTTAAAATTTAACTACATATTCAGTGTAATTGAATAATATTTCCAACAGGTTTTTCATGGAATTTGATAAGATGAATATAAAGTTTGTAAGTAAGAATAATGGGTCAAGAAAAAAAGGAAGGGACACTTGCCTTACCAGATATCAGAACTTAATATGAAACTATCATAATTAAGAACATGTGCTAATTGGTATAGATAGAGCAACAGAATACAATAGAGAACTTGGAAACAGGTTCATGCATTTTAAACAATTTTAATATATGACACAGGTAAAAAGGATAATTCTCAGAAAATCTGATACAGCACAACAACCTTTTTATAAAATTTAAAACTAAAATTACATAATATTCCATATGTGTATCTATAGTACCTTTATGGAATACAGACACACACACACACAAAACCCTTCCTTCACAAGGATCTAATATGCTTGCATTTTGATTATCCCAGGCTTAAATAACACAAGCCCCCAAATGATACAGTTTAAATTTATCACCATCATATTAACTATGATCAGTTGCATAAAGTACAAACTGTTCGGCTAGCTTTTCATCCCACAAAGTAGTAGTATGTAAATAAAAAGCAAATTATGATCAATTATCAATCATGCCGTATCTTCAAAGTTGTCTCTTTATTGGTCACTTCACATCTGTTATTCTGTTCATTCACAGACAGAAAAATGTGTAGTTGTGTTACCTCTTATCTCCCAGTGATAAACCCACATAACATTAAAAAATAATGGATATAAAAATAGGGAATTAGCCAACAGAACTGAAAATATGGCAAAGAAACAAAAGCAATAAAACTGGAAGTGAAATCGGATGCTATAGATTTGAAAACGGTGACTGTAAAGACAAGTTAAGATATCTGAGCAGGAAGAAAGAGCAGTAGGCATGTGGTTTGGAAGAAACTACTCTTTTATTCCAAATAACAGTCAGAGGGATTTCTCATATATTCTTACTCTTCACAGAAACTAGAAAAATGTGGAATACATGCTAGACAATTAGGTCAATAAGTAACTATTAATACAAACATGCGGACTATTGCAAAAATTCTTCTCTCTGATCTTGTCTACTCAATTCATATTATCCTCTAGAACTTCATTCAACTTTCTTCTTTTTTATTTTGGTATCATTAATGTACAATTACATGAGCAACATTATGGTTACTAGACTCCCCCAATTATCAACTCCCCACCACATACCCCATTAAGGTCACTGTACATCAGCATAGTAAGATGCTAGAGAATCGCTACTTGTTTTCTCTGTGTTATACTGCCTTCCCCGTGCCCCCCCACATGGTATGTGTGCTAATACTAATGCCCCTTTTTGCCTGTTATCCCTCCCTTCCCACCCATCCTCCCCAGGCCTTTTCCTTTTGGTAACTGTCAGTCCATTCTTGGGTTCTGTGAGTCTGCTGCTGCTTTGTTCCTTCACTTTTTCCTTTGTTCTTATACTCCACAGATGAGTGAAATCATTTGGTACTTGTCTTTCTCCATCTGGCTTATTTCACTGAGTATAATACCCTCTAGCTCCATCCATGTTGTTGCCAATGGTAAGATTTGTTTTCTTCTTATGGCTGAATAATATTCCATTGTGTATATACACCACATCTTCTTTATCCATTCATCCACTGATGGACACTTAGGTTGCTTCCATGTCTTGGCTATTGTAAATAGTGCTGTGATAAACATGGGGTGCATATGTCTTTTTGAATCAGGGATCTTGTTTCTTTGGGTAAAGTCCTAGAAGTGGAATTCCTGGGTCAAATAGTATTTCTATTTTTAGTTTTTTGAGGAACCTCCATACTGCTTTCCACAATGGTTAAACTAATTTACATTCCCACCAGCAGTGTAGGAGGGTTCCCCTTCCTCCACATCCTCGCCAACATTTGTGGTTGTTTGTCTTTTGGATGGTGGCCATCCTAACTGGTGTGAGGTGACATCTCATTGTGGTTTTAATTTCCATTTCTCTGATGATTAGCGATGTAGAACATCTTTTCATGTGCCTGTTGGCCATCTGAATTTCTTCTTTGGAGAAGTGTCTGTTCAGAATCTCTGCCCATTTTTGAATTGGATTATTTGATTTTTGTTTGTTGAGGTCTGTGAGCTCTTTACATATTTTGGATGTCAACCCTTTATTGGATATGTAAATATTCTCCCATACTGTAGGATGCCTTTTTGTTCCATTGATGCTGTCCTTTGCTGTACAGATGCTTTTTAGTTTGATATAGTCTCACTTGTTCATTTTTGCTTTTGTTTCCCTTGCCCAGGAGATATGTTCATGAAGAAGTTGCTCATGTTATGTCCAAGAGATTTTTGCCTATGTTTTTTCCTAAGAGTTTTATGGTTTCATGACTTACATTCAGGTCTTTGATCCATTTTGAATTTACTTTTGTGTATGGAGTTAGACAATGATCCAGTTTCATTCTCATACATGTGGCTGTCCTGTTTTGCCAACACCAGCTGTTGAAGAGGCTGTCATTTTCCCATTGTATATCCATGGCTCCTTTATTGTATATTAATTGACCATATATTTTGGGGTTAATATTTGGACTCTGTATTCTGTTCCACTGGTCTGTGGGTCTCTTGTTGTGCCAGTACCAAATTGTCTTGATTACTGTGACTTTATAGTAGAGCTTGAAGTTGGGAAGCAAGATTCCCCCAGCTTGATTATTCCCTCTCAGGATTGCTTTGGCTATTTAGGGCCTTTTGTGGTTCCATATAAATTTTAGAACTATTTGTTCCAGTTCATTGAAGAATGGTGTTGGTATTTTGATAGGGATTGCATTGAATCTGTAGATTGCTTTATGCAGGATGGCCATTTTGACAATATTAACTCTTTCTACCCAAAAGCATAGGATGAATTTCCATTTATTAGTGTCCTGTTTAATTTCTCTTAAGTGTGTCTTGTAGTTTTCAGGGTACAGGTCTTTCACTTCCTTTGTCCTAAGTATTTTATTCTTTTTGACGCAATTGTGAATGGAATTGTTTTCCTGATTTCTCTTTCTGCTAGTTCATCGTTATTGCATAGGAATGCAACAGATTTCTCTGTGTTAATTTTGTATCCTTCAACTTTGCTGAATTCAGATATTAGTTCTAGTAGTTTTGGAGTGGACTCTTTAGGGTTTTCTATGTAAAATATCATGTCATCTACAAACAGTGACAATTTGAATTCTTCCTTACCAATAAGGATGCCTTTTATTTCTTTGTTTTGTCTGATTGCGATGGCTAGGACCTTCAGTACTATGTTGAATAAAAGTGGGGAGAGTAGCATCCTTGTCTTTTGCCCGATCTTAGATAAAAACTTTCAGCTTTTTGCTGTGAAGTATGATGTTGGCTGTGGGTTTGTCATATATGGCTTTTATTTTGTTGAGGTAATTGCCCTCTATACCCATTTTGTTGAGAGTTTTTATCATGAATGGATGCTGAATTTTGTCAAATGCTTTTTCAGCATCTATGGAGATGATCATGTGGTTTTTGTCCTTCTTTTTGTTGATGTGGTGGATGATGTTGATGGATTTTCGAATGTTGTACCATCCTTGCATCCCTGGGATGAATCCCACTTGATCATGGTGTATGACCCTCTTGATGTATTTTGAATTTGGTTTGCTAATATTCTGTTGAGCATTTTTGCATCTATGTTCATCAGGGAGATTGGTCTGTAATTTTCTTTTTTTCTGGGGTCTTTGCCTGGTTTGGTATTAGAGTGATGATGGCTTCATAGCATGACTTTGGAAGTACTCCGTCCTCTTCTATTTTTTGGAAATGTTTAAGGAGAATGGGTATTATGCCTTCTCTAAACATCTGATAAAATTCAGTGGTGAATCCATCTGGCCCACGTGTTTTCTTCTTGTGTAGTTTTTTTTTATTACCTATTCAAATACGTTGCTGCCTATTGGTCTGCTCAGATTTTCTGTTTCTTCCTTGGTCATTTTTGGAAGGTTGTATTTTTCTACAGTTTTCCATTTCTTGTAGGTTATCCATCTTGTTAGCATAGAGATTTTCATAGTATTCTCTAATAATTTTTTGTATTTCTGTGGTGTCCGTCATGATTTTTCCTTTCTAATTTCTGATTCTGTTTATGTGTGTAGATTCTCTTTTTCTCTTAATAACTCTGGCTAAGGGTTTATCTTTTTTGTTTATTTTCTCAAAGAACCAGCCCTTGGATTCATTGATTTTTTCTATTGTTTTATTCTTCTCAATTTTATTTATTTCTTCTCTGATCTTCATTACATCCCTCTTTATTCTCACTTTAGGCTTCACTTGTTCTTCTTTTTCCATTATAAATAATTGTGAATTTAGAATGTTCATTTGGGATTGTTCTTCCTTCCTTAAATAGGCCTGGATTGCTATATACTTTACACTTAGAACTGCCTTTCGCGGCATCCCACAGAAGTTGTGGTGTTGTGCTGTTCTTTTCATTTGTCACCATATATTTCTTGATCCTTATTTTAATTTGGTCACTGAAGCATTGATTATTTAGGAGCATGTTGCTAAGCCTCCATGTGTTAGTGAGGCTTTTTGTTTTCTTTGTACAATTTATTTCTAGTTTTATACCTTTGTGATTTGAGAAGATGGTTGGTAGAATTTCAATCTTTTAAAATTTACTGAGGCTCTTTTTGTGGCCTAGTATGACATCTATTCTGGAAAATGATTCATGCTCACTTGAGAAGAATGTGTATCCTGCTGCTTTGGGTGTAGCGTTCTGTAGGTGTCTGTTAAGTCCATCTGTTCTAATGTGTTGTTCAGTGCCTCTGTGTCCTTACTTATTTCTGTCTGGTTGATATGTCCTGGGGAGTGAGTGGTGTGTTGAAGTCATCTAAAATGAATGCATTGCTGTCTGTTCCCTCCTTTGATTCTGTTAGTATTTGTTTCACATATGCCGGTGCTCCTGTATTGGGTGCATATATATTTATAATGGATATATCCTTTTGTTGGATTGATCCCTTTATCATTATGTAATGTCCTTCTTTATCTCTTGCTACTTTCTTCTTTTTGAAGTCTATTTTGTCTGATACAGGTACTGCAACACCTGCTATTTTCTCCTTGTTGTTTGCATGAAATATCTTTTTCCATCCCTTCACTTTTTTTCTGTGTATATCTTTGGGTTTGAGGTGAGTTTCTTGTAGGCAGCTTATAAATGGGTCTATCTTTTTTATCCATTTTGTTACTCTGTGTCTTTTGATTGGTGCATTTAGTCCATTTACATTTAGGTTGATCATTGATAGATATGTATTTATTGCCATTGCTGGCTTTAGATTCGTCGTTACCAAAGGTTCAAGGGTTGCTTCTTTACTATCTAACAATCTAACTTAACTTTCTTGTTAAGTTATTGTAAACACCGTCTGATGTTTCTTTATTTCTCGCCCTTCTTAATCTTCCTTCTCCATTCTTTATATAGTAGGTGTTTTATTCTTTGCCTTTAGTTAGTATTTGGATGGTCTGCTTTCTTTTGCTATGATTTTATTTTTTCTGGTGACATCTTTTTAGCCTTAGGAGTGCTTCCCTCTAGAGCAGTTCCTTTAAGATGTCCTGTAGAGGTGGTTTATGGGAGGCAAATTATTTCAGCTTTCACTTGTCTGGAAATTGTTTAATCTCTCCGTCATATTTAAATGATAATCTTTCTGGATATAATATTCTTGGTTCGAGGCCTTCTGTTTCATTACATTAAATGTATCATGCCATTCTCTTCTGGCCTGTAAGGTTTCTGTTGAGAAGTCTGATGATAGTCTGATGGGTTTTCCTTTTAGGTGATCTTTTTTCTCTCTCTAGCTGCCTTTAACACTCTGTCTTGATCTTTGATCTTTGCCATTTTAATTATTATGTGTCTTGGTGTTGTCTTCCTTGGGTCCCTTGTGTTGGGAGATCTGTGGGCTTCCGTGGACTGCGAGACTATTTCCGTCCCCCACATGGGGAAGTTTTCAGCAATTATTTCTTCAAAGACACTTTCTATCCCTTTTTCTCTCTCTTCTTCCTCTCATACTCCTATAATGCGAATATTGTTCTATTTGGATTGGTCACACAGTTCTCTTAATATTCTTTCATTCCTAGAGATCCTTTTATCTCTCTCTGCCTCAGCTGCTCTGTATTCATGTTCTCTGATTTCTATTGCATTAACAGTCTCTTGCATCTTGCCCAGTCTGTTGCTAAGCCCGTCGATGGCTTGTCTCATTTCTGTATTGTCTTTCCTGACTTCCCTCACTTCTTCCCTCAGCTCTTGTATATTTCTCTGTAGATCCATCAGCATGGTTATGACTTTTATTCTGAATTCTTTTTCAGGATGATTGTGCATTTCCATCCCTTCAGTCTCCCTCTCTGGTGTGATCTGGGTCTGCATGAGCTTGGTCTGTACCATATTCCTCTGTCTTTTCATGGCGATACAAGCGGTTGCTGGCAGGTGCCACATATGTCAGCTGGGCTCTTTAAGACTTTAAAAAAAAAAAAAAGAAGGAAGAGAAAGAAAAGAGAAAAAACAAAGAAGGAAAAGAAAAGAAAAGTGTAGTTTCTGTAAGGATGCTGTAGGTGGTGCTGTTGCTCCACTATTCGCGGCCACAGCCGTGGTGCTCCACTGGGCCTTTTGTAGCTCTGGCCGGGGCTACAAATGGGAGACTATTGCTCTCTTTGTGAATTTTCAGTGCCCCTACTTTTTCCCAGTTGCCAGCCAAGGGGTCCGAAATTCCTCAGGACTCCCAGCCCGATGGGCTGAGTTGCTGGGATGATCATAAGACTGCTGAAAAAAGCGCACACTTTTCTTTTGTCCTGGGAGCCGGGTGCAAGGTTTCGGGCACCTTCCCAGCTCAAAACCCGCACCTCTGCCTCTCCAATCTCCGCTACACCGTGCAATGTGTGTCAGCGCTCCCGGTGCAGATCACCAGGGCTGGTTATTTCACAGGCCTGTATTTCCACTCCCTCCTGGCTCTGAATCCTCTCCTCCCGCTGGTGCGCTGGGGGTGGGGGAGTGGTTGCGGCTCCGTATCTTACCCGCCTTGCTGGGTGCCGAGTCCTCTCAGGTGCAGATGCACGCTGTGTGCTTCCCTGTGTATTCTGGTCTCTCTTTTAGGAATTGTTGTATTTGCTGTATTTTCATAGATATATATAGTTTTGGGACGAGATTTCCCCCGCCCTGCTCATGCCGCCATCTTCCCAGAACTCAGCCTGACTTTTATTTTGAATTCATTTTCAGGAATTTTGGTTATATCTATCTCACCAGGCCCTCTCTTTGGCATTGTTTGAGTGATTTTGGACGGGACCAGGTTCTTCTGCCTTTTCATGGTGATATAAATGGTTGCCAGCAAGTGGCACACGTGTCAGCTAGGAGAACAAAGTCCCTTCCTTCTTGGTGGTAGCCTTGCCCTTCTCCACTGCCTGTGCTGGATACCCACACACAGGGAGCAGTCTCTGAGTTAATTCCCTGAGCTGCCATGGGCGGGGCAGCCCTCAGGATGGCCTAGGGCACTGCCGGGGATCGCAGGCATGCTGCGTGTGTTCTCCTGTGAGAATGGTGCCCCTTTGTGCCTTCTGGACTTTGCGCCAGCTTCCTCTGTCTGAGTTGGGCAGCTGCATGCTGGCGGCAACCTCTGGGTCTGGCCTGGCAAACTGTGTGCTGGGAGAAGACTCTGTGTGGTTGCTGTGGGTGGGGATGCTCCCTGGCTGGTCTGCAGCAATGTTGGGTCAGCCAGTTTGCTTGCAGTCCTGGCAGGGGGGAATGAACAGCAGGCTAATTATCAACATGAGGGCCTTTGTAGCTCCGTTCCCACCCAGGGGGTTAGGGCGCCTGAAGTTCCTTAAGATTCCCAGCCTGCTGGGATGAGTGTGCCGGACAATTTTGTCCACCTGTTAAACCGTTGTCCCTTTAAGACTTTTAAAGTGCCTGTTTTTCTTTTGTCCCATGTGGCCAGTTGTGGGGACCTGCTCACAGTCTCTGTCTTGGATTTCACTTTTCCATTTTTTAAATCTCCAGTTCACTATTCAATGTGTGTCTGTGCTCCTGGTACAGATCACCAGGGTTAGTTATTGAGCAGTCCTGTGCTTCCACTCCCTCCCCACTCTGATTCTTTTCCTCCTGGGGTGGGGGGAGTGCTTGGGTCCCACCGGGTCAAGGCTTTGTATCTTACCCCTTTCATGAGGTGCTGAGTTCTCACAGATGTAGATGTAGCCTGGCTGTTGTACTGTATCTTCTGGTCTCTCTTTTAGGAATAGTTGTATTTGCTGTTTTTTCAAAATATACTTGGTTTTGGGAGGAGATTTCCACTGCCCTACTCACACCACCATCTTGAGCGCCTCCCATTCAACTTTCTATAAATATTTATTAAGCTATTAAGCTCTCCTTATGCTATGTACCTTCTAGGAACTATGCTATACCTAAAGCTTAAAAGAAACCAAAAACATGCCCCTCATGGAGTTCATAGTCTCATGGGACTACTCAAACAATAAATGAATTAAATATACGTAAATGATAGTATACCATAAGGCAGTAAGTACCATGGGAAAATAATACAACAGTGAAGAACAACAGTGTTGAAGGATAGGGTGCAATTTCAAATGTAACACTTAGGGATCATATTACTGAAGTGATCTTTGAAAGAAGGAGGTGGGAGAAAAACTCATGCAGAAATCTGGAGGAAGAATATTCCAGGCAAAGGAAAAAGCAACACCAAAGGCTTTAAGGTGGGAATGTTTGAGGTATATTCTAGGAACAGCCAATGTGTAGAGAAAAGGGGTGGGAGTGGTAATTACAAAATAGGTCAGAGAACTAAGAGACTCAGATTGTTTAGGACTTTACAGTTCATTGTAAGGACTTTGACTTTTACTCTGAGATAGGAAGTCAATGGTCAAGTTTGAGCAAACGAGTAAAAATCTGAATAACATTTTAACCCAGTTTCTCTGGCTTCTATATGTTAAAAACAACCTGGTTGGTGGAGGCATACAAAGTGGAAGCAGGGGAACAAATTAAAAGGTTATTGAAGTAATACAAGTAATACACAATGGTGACTTGGTAGCAGTGAAGGTGACTGGGAAGTGTTTGGACTGTGGATGTAATTTTAAGGTAGAACTTAAGAGGATTTCCTGACACGATATATGGCATGAGAAAAAGTGGCAGGGAACTAATTTTAAAGGTTCTAGACTGTGTACCTGGAAGGTTAAGGAAAGACTGTAAAGAACAAATTTGGAGCATGGGATGATCAGACGCCCAGCTTGTGTATATTTCTAAAATGCAAATCTAATCATGTCACTTCATAGCTTAAACCTTTCTTTACTTCTAGAATAAAATTCAAATACCTTAGGATAGTGTACAAAGTTCTGAGTGATGTGAATCTAGTCTACATTTTTAGGCTCTCTCATCCACTATTAGCTTACGAAATCACTTGCAACTTCCCTAATAGGCATAGTGTTTTACACACTATTCGCTCTCATTGGAGTGGACTTTCTCACCTTTCCTCATTAGCTCCTAAATATTCTTTAAGATGTAGATAAAATATAATACCCTCTGTGAAATGTTCCATACTTCCCTCAGGCAAAGCTAATCAATTTATTTTCCCTTTCGGTTTAACATTCTGATCCTATGTCTATCATAGCACATGTTTCATTGTTTGGGTTGTTCATTAAACTGTGAGTTCAACAAAGACAGGAGAATGACTTATTCACATCCATATCCTCCAACTCTTAGCATAAAAATGTAAGATAGCATCCCCCCCAAAAAGTTTGTTCAGTGTTGAATGAGGATATGAATGAATGGTAATTCACTCCTGAAGATTATTTGGAATCACCTGCCAGGCACAAACATTTTTATATGCTATGGAGTCAGGCAGGAGATGTAGTTTAAATAGAAGATCCATCCAGAATTGAACAATATATTTTAAAGGTATGTAAAAAAAATGATTAGGAAGAGCTTTCAATACCATCTCTTTCTTGGACAATTTCTTGTGATTTGAGGGTACAACTTGTACCTATTATGGAAATTATTGTAAGAGAAAGACTAGGTTTCAGATTACATTTTGAAGACAGATTTTTCCCCCAAGGTCCCAGAATCATGAATCAAAATGTTGATCAACTGAGGAATAAATATCATTTTGCCTTTAGCATTCTATGAGATGTTTATGAATTAGTACTCATCTTTTTAAGTGAATGAATTGTTCCATGAAATCTAAAGGTCTGTGTGTTTGGATTCATGCCAGAGACATTCTGCAAGCTGATGGCTCATTGTGACAGAGATGCTAACATTCATTCATGCTTAAATAAGCCAAGCTTTGAATCTGCGTGTCACGTTTAATGACTCAGTATAAATTCCCATTTATGTGTCTTACATGTATGTTATATAGGAACTTTTACGGGATGAAATTCTATACCCTTCAAATTTATATGTTAAAAATCCCCAGTACCTCATACTGTATTTGGAGATAGGGCCTTTAAAGAGGTAATTAAGGTCAAATGGGGTCATTAGTATGATTGGTCTCCTTATAAGAAGAGGAGACTGGGACACATATACACAAGTAAAGACCATGTGAAGACAGAGGTAAAAGACGGCCATCTAAAAACCAAGAAGACAGACCGCAGGATGAAACCCACAACAGTATTGATAGGTCAATCTTGGACATTAGTCCCAAAACTGTGATAAAATAAATTTCTTTTTTTTTGTTAAGGTATTATTGCTATACACTCTTATGAGGGTTTCACATGAAGAAACAATGTGGTTACTACATTTACCCATACTATCAAGGCCCGACCCATACCCCAATGCAGTCACTGGCAATCAAGTGTAGTAAGATACCACAGATTCATTATTTGCCTTCTCTGTGCTACACGGTTTTCCCCTTGATCTCCCACACCATGTGTACTAAACATAATACCCCTCAATCCCCTTCTCCCACCCTCCCCACCCACCCTCCCACACCCCCCTCTTTGGTAACTGCTAGTTCCTTCTTGGAGTCTCTGAGTCTGCTGCTGTTTTATTCCTTCAGTTTTGCTTCATTGTGATACTCCACAATTGAGGGAAATCATATGGCACTTGTCTTTCTCCACATGGCTTTTTTCACTGAGCATAACATCCTCCAGCTCCATCCATGTTGTTGCGAATGGTAGGATTTGTTTCTTTCTTATACCTGAATAGTATTCCATGGTGTATATGTACCACATCTTCTTTATCCATTCATCTGCTGATGGACACTTAGGTTGCTTCCATATCTTGGCTATTGTAAAAAGTGCTACAATAAACATAGGGGTGCATATGTCTTTTTGAATCTGAGAAGTTGTATTCTTTGGGTAAATTCCAAGGAGTGGAATTCCTGGGTCAAAAGGTATTTCTATTCTTAGTTTTTTGAGGAACCGCCATATTGCTTTCCACAGTGGTTGAACGAGCTTACATTCCCACCAGCAGTGTAGGAGGACTCCCCTTTCTCCACATCCTCACCAGCATTTGTTGTTCTTAGTCTTTTGGATGGTGGCCATCCTTACTGGTGTGAGGTGATATCTCATTGTGGTTTTAATTTGCAATTCCCTGATGATTAATGATGTGGATCATCTTCTCATGTGTCTGTAGGTCATCTGAATTTCTTCTTTGGAGAACTGTCTTTTAATATCCTCTGCCCATTTTTAATCAGGTTATTTGCTTTTTGGGTGTAGAGGCACATAAGTTTTTTATGTATTTTGGATGTTAATCCCTTGTCGGATATGTCATTTACAAATATATTCTTCCATAATGTAGGATGCTTTTTTGTTCTGTTGGTGGTGTCCTTTGCCATACAGAAACTTTTCAGTCTGATGTAGTCCCATGAGTTCATTTTTGCTGTTGTTTCCCTTGCTCGAGGAGATGCGTTCAGGAAGAAGTTGCTCATGCTTATATTCAGAAGATTTTTGCCTATGTTGTCTTCTAAGAGTTTTATGGTTTCATGGCTTACATTCAGGTCCTTGATCCATTTTGAGTTTACTTTTGTGTATGGGGTTAAACAATGATCCAGTTTCATTCTCTTACATGTAGCTGTCCAGTTTTGCCAACATCAGCTGTTGAAGAGGCTGTCATTTCCCCACTGTATGTCCATGGCTCCTTTATCATATATTAATTGACCATATATGGTTGGGTTTATATCAGGGCTCTCTAGTCCGTTCCATTGGTCTATGGGTCTGTTCTTGTGCCAGTACCAAATTGTCTTGATTACTGTGACTTTGTAGTAGAGCTTGAAGTTGGGGAGCATAATGCCCCCAGCTTTATTCTTTCTTCTCAGGATTGCTTTGGCTATTTATGGTCTTTTATGGTTCCATATGAATTTTAGAATGATTTTCTCTAGTTTGTTGAAGAATGCTGTTGGTATTTTGATAAGAATTGCACTGAATCTGTAGATTGCTTTAGGCAGGATGGCCATTTTGACAATATTAATTCTTCCTATCCATAAGCCCAGATGTGTTTCCAATTATTGGTATATTCTTTAATTTCTCTCATGAGTGTCTTGTAGTTTTCAGAGTATAGGTCTTTCACTGCCCTGGTTAGGTTTATTCCTAGGTATTTTATTCTTTTTGATGCAGCTGTGAATGGAATTGTTTTCCTGATTTCTCTCTTTTCTAGTTCATTATTAGAGTATAGGGATGCCACAGATTTCTGCATATTAATTTTGTATCCCGCAACTTTGCTGAATTCAGATATTATATCTAGTAGTTTTAGAGTGGATTCTTTATGGTTTTTAATATACAATGTCATGTCATCTGCAAATGGGGAGAGTTTAACTTCTTCCTTGCCAATCTGGCTGCCTTTTATTTCTTTGTGTTGTCTGATTGTCGTGACTTTGACCTCCAGTACTATGTTGAAAAGAAGTGGGGAGAGTGGGTATACTTGTCTTGTTCCTGATCTTAAAGAAAAAGCTTTGAAATTCTCGCAGTTAAGTATAATGTTGGCTGTGGGTCTGTCATATATCGATTTTATTATGTTGAGGTACTTGCCGTCTATACCCATTTTGATGAGAGTTTTTATCATGAATGGATGTTGAATTTTGTCAAATGCTTTTTAACCATCTACGGAGATGATCATGTGGTTTTTGTCCTTTTTGTTGATGTGGTGGATGATGTTGATGGATGTTCGAATGTTGAACCATCCTTGCCTCCCTGGAATAAATCCTACTTGATCATCATGGATGATTTTTTTGATGTATTTTTGAATTCGTTTTGCTAATATTTTGTTGACTATTTTTGCATCTATATTCATGAGGGATATTGGTCTGTAATTTTCTTTTTTTGTGGTATCTTTGCCTGGTTTTGGTATTAGAGTGATGCTGGCCTCATAGAATGAGTTTGGAAGTATTCCCTCTTCTTCTACTCTTTGGAAAACTTTAAGGAGGTTGGGTATTAAGTCTTCACTAAATGTTTGATAAAATTCAGCAGTGAAGCCATCAGGTCCAGGTATTTTGTTCTTAGGTAGGTTTTTGATTACCAGTTCAATTTCGCTGCTGGTAATTGGTCTGCTCAGATTTTCTGTCTCTTTCTGTGTCAGCCTTGGAAGGTTGTATTTTTCTAGAATGTTGTCCATTTTTTCTAGGTAATCTCGTTTGTTAGCATATAATTTTTCATAGTATTCTCTAACAATTCTTTGTATTTCTGTGGTATCTGTAGTGATTTTTCCTTTCTCACTTCTGATTCTGTTTATGTGAGTAGACTCCCTTTTTTTCTTGATAAGTCTGGCTAGGGGTTTATCTATTTTGTTTATTTTCTCAAAGAACCAGCTCTTGCTTTCAGGGATTCTTTCTATTTTTTTATTCTTCTCCGTTTTACTTATTTCTGCCCTAACCTTTATTAAGTCCCTCCTTCTACTGACTTTGGGCCTCTTTTGTTCTTCTTTTTCTAGTTTCGTTAATTGTGAGTTTAGACTGCTCATATGGGATGTTCTTCTTTCCTGAGGTTGGCCTGTATTGTAATATACTTTCCTCTTAGCATGGCCTTTGCTGCATCCCACAGATTTTGTGGTGTTGAATTATTGTTGTCATTTGTCTCCATATATTGCTTGATCTCTGTTTTTATTTGGTCATTGATCCATTGATTGTTTAGGAGCATGTTGTGAAGCCTCCCTGTGTTTGTGGGATTTTTCATTTTCTTTGTGTAATTTATTTCTTGTTTCATACCATTGTAGTCTGAGAAACTGGTTGGTACAATTTCAATCTTTTTGAATTTACCGAGGCTCTTTTTGTGGCCTAGTATATGATCCATTCTTGAAAATGTTCCATGTGCACTTGAGAAGAATGTGTATTCTGCTGCTTTTGAGTGTAGAGTTCTGTTGATGTCTGTTAAGTCCATCATTTCTAATGTGTTGTTCAGTGCAACTGTTTCCTTACTTATTTTCTGTCTGGTTGATCTGTCCATCAGAGTGAGTGGAGTGTTGAAGTCTTCTAGGTGAATGCATTGCATTCTATTTCTTCTTTTAATTCTGTTCGTATTTGTTTCATATATGTAGGAGCTCCTGTGTTGGGTGCATAGATATTTATAATGGTTATATCTTCTTGTTGGATTGACCCTTTTATCATCATGTAATGTCTTCCTTTGTGTCTTGTGACTTTCTTTGTTGTGAAGTCTGTTTTGTCTGATACAAGTACTGCAACTCCTGCTTTTTTCTCCCTATTAGTTGCATGAAATATCTTTTTCCATCCCTTCACTTTTAGTCTGTGTATGTCTTTGGGTTTAAAATGAGTCTCTTGTAGGCAGCATAAAGATAGGCCTTGTTTTTTTATCCATTCAGTGACTCTGTATCTTTTGATTGGTGCATTCAGTCCATTTGCATTTAGGGTGATTATCGATAGGTATGTGCTTATTGGCATTGAAGGCTTTAGATTTGTGGTTACCAAAGGTTCAAGGTTAACTTCCTTACTATCTAAGAGTCTAACTTAACTCGCTTAATATGCTATTACAAACACAAACTACAGGTTCTTTTTTTTTTCTTCCACTTTTTTCTTCCTCCCCCATTCTTTATATATTAGGTATCATACTATGTACTCTTTGTCTATCCCTTGATTGAGTTTGGGGATAGTTAATTTAATTTTGCATTTGCTTAGTAATTAGCTGTTCTACTTTCTTTACTGTGGTTTTATTACCTCTGGTGACAGCCATTAAACCTTAGGAACACTTCCATCTATAGCAGTCCCTCCTAAATACACTGTGGAGATGGTTTGTGGGATGTAAATTCTCTCAGATTTTGCTTATCTAGTAATTGTTTAGTCCCTCCTTCAAATTTAAATGATAATCTTTCTGGATAAAGTAATCTTGGTTCAAGGCCCTTCTGCTTCATTGCATTAAATACATCATGCCACTCCCTCTGGCCTGTGAGGTTTCTGTTGAGAAGTCTGATGATAGCCTGATGCGCTTTCCTTTGTATGTGATCTTATTCCTCTCTCACTGCTTTTAATGATCTGTTCTTATCCTTGATCTTTGCCATTTTAATTATTATATGTCTTGGTGTTTTCTTCCTTGGGTCCCTTGTGTCGGGAGATCTGCACAACTCCGTGGCCTGAGAGACTATCTCTTTCCCCAGATTGGGGAAGTTTTCAGCAATTACCTCCTCAAAGTCACTTTCTATCCCTTTTTCTCTCTTTTCTTCTTCTGGTACCCCTATTATGCAAATATTGTTCTATGTGGATTGGTAACACAGTTCTCTCAATATTCTATCATTCTTAGAGATCCTTTTTTCTCTCTGTGCCTCAGCTTCTTTGTATTCCTATTCTCTAGTTTCGATTTCATTTATTGTCTCCTCCACTGTGTCCAATGTGCTTTTAATACCCTCCATTTTGCTCTTCAATGATTGGATCTATGACCGAACTTCTTTCCTGAGTTCTTGAATATCTTTCCATACCTCCATGAGCATGTTCATCATTTTTTATTTTGAACTCCCTTTCAGGGAGAGTCATGAGGTGGATGTTACTTAAATCTTTCTCAGTAGTTGTATTAATAATTTAACACTGAACCAGGTTCCTTTGGCATTTCGTATTTGTATATGGCGCCCTCTAGTGCACAGGAGCTCTACTCCCTGGAGCTGCTGAGCCCCTGAAGCAATGTCGGGGGTTGCAGGGGAGTGGTATTGGTGCCTGGGGGGTGGAATGATCTATTTCCTGCTTCCTGGCTGCTAGGCCTGTCTCCACTGTCTGAACCAGTGGGCTAGCACACAGGTATAAGCTTTTATGCTTTGTGTTTGTAGTTGCTTTAGACAGATCTTCTCTCTCGCTGGGCTAATGCCAGGGTAGGGTTTGCCAGTTTGCGAGCCAGGTGGGGCTGGCCAGGAAAAAGTTGCAGTAGGCTGCGTATCACAGAGGGGGTCCTTGGAGCTGCGTAGCCAGGCAGGGAGCTGGAGCACCTGAAGATCACCTAAGGAGGAAAATTTTTTTCCTCCTTAAATATGATAGTCTATATGGCAAAGCTCCCAACCTGCTGGGCAGAGTGCACCTGGAAAACTTTGTCTACCTGTCCTCTCTCCTGAGCAGTAAGTTCTGTGCAGTTCTTGCTCCTTTTGCAGCCCTGTTGCTAAGGGTTTCCTTGTTAGGAAGTCTCTCAGACTGCCTGCCTTTCTTTTGTCCCAGAGCACCCAGATGTGGATTCCTGCTTTCCATAAGTGGCTGAAATCTCAGTCTCTCCAGTCATTCTGCCTGTCTTAGCTTTCCAACCCCGTAATCACGAGAGTATCATGCAAGCACCATGAAATGTATGTTTGTGCTCCCAGAACAGATCTCTGGAATTAGGTATTCAGCAGTCGCAGGCCTCCACTCCCTCTGTGCTCTTTTTCTCTTCCTCCCCGCTCATGAGTTGGGGTGGGGGAAGGGCTTGTGTCCCACAGGGCCACAGCTTTGGTACATTACCCTGTTCTGTGAGGTCTGCTCTTTTCTCCAGGTGTATGCAGTCTGGCAGTCGTCTTTCCTGTTGCTCTTTCAGGATTAATTTTATTAATTATATTTTCATATTATATGCAGTTTTAGGAGGAAGCCTGTGTCTCACCTCTCATGCTGTCTTCTTTAATCCCTAAGTCTCTCAAGCAAAATAAATTTTTCTTAATATAACCAGTCTGTGGCACTTTGCTATGGCAGCCCAAGCAAGCTACTATAGGGAGATTGATTCTAAGTCAAATCTAAATTAGATAATGTAGATAGTTTAATGTTTTGATTACATTTTGATGCAGACAGACATTTTGGAGACATAGTAGTAATTGCTATGTCTATTCTTTGGGAGGATTGAACCTTAGCAACTTTTGCTGCTTCAGTTTCCATTTTACACTCCTATATGGTATTTAATTAGAACTAAGCATTTGAAACAGTGAATGGCAAAGTTTAGTGTGCATCAGAGTGACCTGGGGAGATGTTAAAATTATGAATTCTAAGACATACCTCTATGTATGGGATGATACCCAGACTTCTACATGTTAACAAACCACCCAGTTCAATGCTGGTGTTATAAGAACCATAATCAGAAAAACATTGACCTAGGATTTTACTGAGGTGAAAAGGATAAACAAGCTGAACAGCATGTCATAATTTACAAAGTTATCCCAAACTAACAGTGAAATACGTAGTCTGCTTACAGGGAGAGGCAATTATTAACACTTCTTCCTAATTTTCAATGGATGTAACACTAGTAGCTTTTAATTGGTGCCATATGTGTTATAAGAAATATGCATTGGTCATTCAGATGACCAAAAATACATTTCCTGGGTATATTTGGTCTTCATCCACAGTTTCTGAAAACACTTTAGAGCTTTAAAGGTGAATGTGTGTCTTGTTGTTCAGAGAGACTTTTGGACGCCAACTGAGGGTGGAGACTGGAGGTTGAATCAGCCAATGGCGACTGATTTAGTCAATTTTGACTCTGCAACGAAGCCCACACAAAAACCCGTGAGAAGAGATTATCTCTCTTGCACCCTGCTTCTCTGTTGGAGAGAAATTCCATGCTTGGAGAACCAGAAAGCTCCCATGTGCCACTGAGCGAGGCCCCAAGATCCATGAGAATAGAAGTTCTTTTCATTGGGACCTTGCCCTATGTATCTCTTCATCTGGCTGTTAACTTGTATCCTTTATGGAATCCTTTATTAAACTGGTAAACAGTGTTTTCCTGAGTTCTGTGTGCTGCTCTAACAAATATATTGAACCTAAGTGGGAGGCCATGGGAACCTCCAATCTGTAGCTGGTAGGTCAGAAGCACAGGTAACAGCCTGTGGCTGGCCACTGGCATCTGCAGTGGGAGGTGGAGGGTAGTCTTGTAGGACAGAGCCCTTATCCCAGGGAATCTGGTGCTATCTCTGGGCAGATAGAATCAGAATTGAATTCTCAGACACCTTGCTGGTATTTGAGAATTGCTTTGTGTTGTGCATCGGAAGACACATACACATGCACACACACACACACACACACACACACACACACACACAAATCAGGTCCCAGAACCCAAAAAGAGTTGATATGGAATTCAATTGGCCATATAGTGGATATGTTTACACAGTAGAAATACGAAAATTCTACAGCCTCTCAGTGCCCATGGTCTTTGAAGTTATTTGGCCTCCTCCCTGAATTAATAGAGGGTATGTAGAATGCAGTGGGTTCCTTGCAAGGGAGCACTGTATAAATTAGTGGTACATATTTTGTGATGCTATAAAGAAAATTAGTGGAGCCACCACGTTAGAGGCAGCAAGGTAAATAGCCTGGACTCAGGATTATCTAATGAGAGAGAAAGTGGAAAATAGTTGTCAGGATACTAAGCCAGTGAAGCTGATACAAGGAAACTTTTTAAGACAGTGGAAGCCAGTACTGAGTCTATGAAATGAAGCACATGATGCTGCTTAAGATTTTTATGGAGCAGAAAAAGGAATGACCTAAAGAAGCATAGTTAAACAATAAGTACCTATGTTACTTGGATACTTAGTAACTATGGTACTCCACCCTAGGAGCTATCCAAGGAAATCCCCCATGGTACAGACTTCTCTTACTAATTGTGGAAACATGGACCCACTAAAGACTTGATTATCTTCTGAGAGAGAAAATGGATGATGATTTTATTGAAAACAAAACACTGACAGCAAAAAGCAAAACAAAACACTGACAGCAAAAAGCAAAACAAAAAGAACCAATGTTACCTGAATGTTAGAGAATGTGCTACTTCTCCTACGAAATGTATTTGCCTACAGAAAATTCTTAAAATGATATACCAATAATAGAAATTCTATGCACCACAAGATCATAGGGGTGGGACATATTTGAATGGCATTGCCTTTTTCTAAGGTTGAGCCAAATAATCTCATTGGGCATTTAATACTTTTAAAGAGAACTTCACAAAAATATTTAAGAAAAACACTAACCTACTATGCCCAATAATGGAAAATCATCTGTATTACATGAAGACTGCCAGCTTATAAAGGCTCCAAACTACTTTCTTTTACTTAAATGAAATTTTATTATTTTCTAATTTCAACAGTAATTTATAATCCTTATAGAAAAATTAGAAAACATAGCAAAGCACACAGAAGGTAATTATAATTCCTTGTAGTGCCACAATCTAGACATAACAGACATGTGCATTTTGATGTTTAGCTTTCCAATCTGTTTTGTCTGTAAATTCTCACAAGTATATATGTATGTGCATGTGTACATACCATAGTGTAGTAATTATGTGTATGTTACTAAACTAGAATCATTCAATGATTACATAATCTTTTTCCCACTTATCATATAAATATTTCCCTATGTTGTTGAATACCATTCTATAAAATAATTGTGGATGGTATTCTATCATCCTGATATGCCATACTTTATTTACACATTTATGTAATTTTTAATCAACTTTGAATCTCATGCCATCACTCTATCACCCCTTGGACTTTGTGTCATCTACCAATTACCGCATCACCCCCACCCCCATGTACATATACCAATTTCTCAATGATTTAGAACCAGCCTCATTGTCACTATCTCCAATACTATTCTTGCTTCAATTTTGGCAAATTCAATACACAAGCAGATATTCCTTCCATTAAATTTGTTCTTTGACCTTCTCTTCTTCAGATCTTGTTCTTCACTCTTTATCAAATAGACACTCACTGTCAAGATCATGCCATAGTCTTTTCATTATCAAGAACTGTAACCTCTCCAAAATTTCAATATAACGAATTCCATGCTCTGACCACCATATCCTGTATTTCCAATTTCTCTTATCCTTACTCCAGCAAGCCTTTGACATTTCAGGACCTCCAACTCCCTCATCACCTAAATTTTCCCTTTACACTCATTACTCAGATTCAATTCCATATTTACTTATTACAAGCACTCATTTTTAATACACTGTACCCACATTTGCTTAGAAAGATCATGACTAAGTAAAATCTAACTCACTACTTATTCCATGCCCATACTTTTGCCATTGAACATGGCTGAATGAAAACATACAACAGGTTGACCATATTGCTCAAATGGGCCTTCAAGACTATACAACAAGTGCACTACACTTTAGTATACTATACTTTCCCAGTCCAAGGGTCCTAAAATGTTCTGGTGTCAGAAATCCCTTTATATTCCGAAAAATTAAAGACCACAAAGAGATGTGCCTTATGTGGATTATGTCTACTGATACTTAAATATTAGAAAACAGAAATATTTAGATTATTCATTTTATAACATTACATGTTAACATAAATATTTTTTAAAATAACCATTTTCTAAAAGAAAAACAGTAAGAAAAGGGGCATTGTTTTAAATTTTTGTAACTTCTATAACATCTTGCTTATGAGAAGACAGCTAGACATCTCTTTTTCTACTTTTCAACATATTTTGACCTTTTGTTGTTGTTGAACTATATGAAGAAAATCTGTCCTTCTGCAAGTATGTATTTGGAAAAGGGAGGGGAACTTTAATTACCCTTTCAGAAATTATGGATATTCTTATTTGATATTATACTGAAACTCAAAAAGTGATAATTTCTTAAGGTTAGTTGCAACATCAAATCAGATTCCATACCAGCGACCTTTTTGTACTATGTTACATTAAACCCATTGACCCATCTTGCATTTTGAGTGGGTCATTTACTCATGTATCATGTTATGAAATCATTTGAAAAATATTAGTTCACTGAGTTATGCAAATCCTGGGAGTTCAAGAGTGGAATTGCTGTGTTATATGGAATTTCTATATTTAACTTTTTGAGGAACCCCAACTTTTTTCCACAGTGGTGCATCATTTTACATTTCCACAGGAAACGTATGACTTTTCTAATTTTTCCACATCCTCACCAGAATGTTATTGTCCATTTTTTAAAAAGTTACTACATCAGATATGAAGTAGGATCTCATTGTGGTTTTGACTTGCATTTCCTCAATAGCTAATGATGTTGAGCATCTTTTTATGTGTTTCTTGGCCATTTGTGTATCTTCTTTGAAGAAATAGTGTTTTGCCTAGTTTTTGTCAGGTTGTATCCTTTTTGCTGTTTTGTTTTAGGAATTCTTTATATATTCTGGATATTAAATTCTTTTAAGATATGTAATTTGAAAATATTTATTATATAGGTTTTCTTTTCACTTTCTTGACATTTAAACATCTTGTTGAAGTCCAATATTTTCTTCTGTTGCTCATGTTTTGTCATATTCAAGACTCTGCTGTCAAATACAAGGTTATGAAGATTTACACCTGTTTAATCTTAGAGTTTTATAGTTTTAGCTCTTATGTTTGTCTTTGTTCCATTTTGAGTTAATTTTTGTGAATGGTGTGAACTAAGTGGCCACCTTCATTCTCTATAGTTCATTTGGGGAGTACTGCCACCTTAACACTATTGAATCTTCCAATCTATTAACTTTGGCTTTCTTTCCATTAATTTTATTTCAGCAATGTTTTATAACTTTCAGCATATATGCCTGGTACCTCCTTGGTTAAATTTATTCCTAGGTATTTTTTCTCTATAATGGCATTGTGATTTTAATGGTTTTCTTAATTTCTATTGTGGATAGTTCACTGCTAGTGGATGGAAATACAACTGATTTTCACATGTTGATCTTGTATCTGGAAACTTTACTGAATTTGATTAATAGGTTTTTATGGATTACTTATGATTTCCTATATATAGGATCATATTATCTTTCCAGTTTTACTTCTTCCTTTCCAATATGAATGATTTTATTTCCATTTTTTTTTGTCTAACTGCTCTTCTACTACACATAGATCTTATACTACAAGGTTGAATAGCAGTGGTGAAAGTGAGCACACTTGTCTTGTTCTGATCTTAAGAGGAAAGCTATCAGTCTTTCACCACTGAGTATTAGTAGTGTTAGCTGTGGATTTTCCATAAATGCCTTTTCTTATGTTGAGGAAGTTCCCTTCTATTCCTAGTTTCCTCAGTGTTTTATCATGAAAGGGTGTTAAATTTTGTCAACTGCTTTTTCTGTATCAATTAAGATGGTCATGTTTTTTCCCCAACTTCATTTGATTAATGGAGTATATTACATTGCTTGATTTGCTTATGTTGAATCACCCTACATTTCTGGGGTAAATCCCACTTAATCATCATGTATAATCCTTTTAATATGCTCCATGATTTAGTACACTATTATTTCTTGAGCATTTTTGCATCTATATTCGTAAGGGATATTGGTCTATAGTTTTCGTTTCTGGTGATGTCTTTGTCTGGCTTTGTTAACAGAATAATCTTGGCCTCATAAAAGGAGCTAGGTATAATTGTCTCCTATTTTTTCAAGAGTTTGAAAAGAATTTGTATAAATTCATCTTTAAATGTTGGCTAAAATTCACCAGAAAATCCATTTGGTCCTGGAATTTTCTTTGTTCAGGTTTTTAATTATTAATTCAATCTCCTTTCTAGTTATAGGTCTATTCATATTTTCTATTTCTTCTTGAGCAAGTTGGTAGTTTGTCTTTAGGAATTTGTGCATTTCATCTAGATTTTCTAATTTGTTCCTGTACAATTATTCATAATGTTTTCTGATAATGCTTTATATTTCTGTAAAGTTGGTAGCAATATCTCTGTTTACATACATGATTTTAGTTTGTATTTTCTCTTTTGTTCTTAGTAGGTGTAGCTAAAGGTTATTTTTATCTTTCTCAAGAACCAACTTCTGGTTTCATTGTTTCTCTATTGCTTTTGTATTCTCCATTTATATCCACTCTGATTTTTATTATTCCCTTCCTTCCGATAGCTCTTCATTTTCTTCATTCTTTTTATAGATCTTGAAAGTGTAAAGTTAGGTTGTTCATTTGAGATTTTTCTACTTTTTTGATGTAGGAGTTTGCAGGTATAAATTTTCTTCTGAACACTGTTTTTGCTGCATCACTTAAGTTTTACTAATTGTGTTTTCCAGTCACCTCAAATAATTTTCTAATTTTCCTTGTGATTTCTACTCTGACATATTGCTTAGGAGTGTGTTTAACTTCTAAATTTTTGTGAATTTTCCAGTTTTCCTTCTCTTAATGATTTCCAGCTTCATTCCATGGCAGTTAGAGAAGATATTTCATAGGATGTCAATCTTTTACAATTTATTGAGACTTGTTTTATAGTTTAACAGATGGTCTATCCTGGGGAATGTTCCATGTGCACCTGAGAAGAATATATATTATGCTGTTGATGGGAAGAGGAATCTGTTAAATATCTTTTAGGTCTATTTGTTTTATAGTGTTGTCCAAATCCTCAAATTCCTTTTGATGTTCTGTCCAGTTGTTCTGTTCATCATTAAAAGTGGAGTATTGAATTCTTCAACAGTTAATTTAGAACTGTCTAATTCTTTAATTTTGACAATTTTGCTTCATATATTTTGGGGCTCTCATGTTCAGCATGTATATGTTTACAATTATCATATTTTCTTAAAGGATTGACCTCTTTATCAACATATGATGTCCTTCTTTGTCTCTTATACAGTTTTTACTTAATGTCTATTTTGTCTGACATATGTATATATATATATTATGTATGTGTATATGAATACATACATGCAGATATACATCTAATATGTATAGTATACAAATATATACTATTGGATTAGGCCTGCAGAGAATAGATCCCTCACACTTTATTTTGAGGCAAAATTGTTATATAACATCATGTAAGTTTCATGTATATAACATTATAATTCAATATCTATATACACTACAAAGTGATCACCACTAAAAGTCTACTTATCATGTGTCACCATATAAAGGACCCTCCCTTCACCTTTTTTACCCATCCTCAACCCTCTTCCCCTCTGGTAACCATTAATTTGTTCTCTGTATCTATGAGTTTGTTTTGGTATTGTTTTGTTTGTTCATTTGTGTTGTCTTTTATAGATTCCACATGGGTGAAATCATATAGTATTTGTCATTGCCCATCTGATTTCACTTAGCATAATACCTTCAGGTAAATCTGTTGTCACAAATGGCAAGATTTTTTTCTTTATGGCTGAGTAGTATTCCATTATACATACACATCACATCCTCTTTATCCAGTCATCCATTGATGGACACAGGTTGTTTCTATATTTTGGCTATTGTACATAATGCTGCAATGAACATACAGGTGTATACATCTTTTTGAAAGAGTGTTTTCATTTACTTCAGATAAAGATTCAAAAGTTCAATAGATGAATCAGATGGTAGATCTTATTGTTTTGATCAATCTTTATACTGTTTTCCATAGTGGGTGCATAAATTTACATTCTATCAATAGTATACCAGGATTCCTTTTTCTGCATAGCCTCTCTAACATTTGCTAATTCTTGTCTTTTTGATAACACCATTCTAATAGTGTGAGGTAATATTTCATTTTGGTTTTGATTTGCATTTCCCTAATAATTTTGTGATGTTGAACATTTTTCATGTGCCTGTTGGTTATCTATATATCTTCTTTGGAAAAATATCTCTGCCCATTTTTTAATCAGGTTGTTTGTTTCTTTTATTGTTGAGTTGTATGAGTTCTTTATGTATGTTGGATATTAACCTCTTATCAGATATGTAAGATTTTCAAATATCTTCTCCCATTCATGGGGGCATCAAACTTCTTAATGGTAGTTGTTCCTCTCTCACCAGCCAATTCCTGATAATGCCTGGTGAATGGTGTGTTCTCTGGGTCCTTCCATGAAACAGGATCAGTCAGTGGGTCTTCTGTTTTCATAAAATTCCAATATTCTACTTCCAATTTGCCTTTACTTCCTTTCTCCAGCTTTTGCCATGTAAATCAGGCATCTCAATTTTGCTTATCATGAACTATAATTTTATTCAGGTTTTTAAGAGCCACTCTAGAAGTGAAATTGCCTCATCTCCAGTCCTTGCTAGAATGTGAAATCTCATGCTGTAAGATAATTCTCCCATATTGCTGAACTCCTGATTATCCAGTCTTACTTTAATGTAGCATTCTTAAAATCTAACCACAATGGTGCTCTCCTGGCTCCCTTTGGCACATGTCACTTAATTCTGGAAGCTCATTTGAGTGAATATCTTTTTTTCTCTATGAGGTCTAGTATATCTCCAGCCATGATATGCTGTTATTTTACCATAGTAATCAACCTTCAGCCAGAAGAAAAAGTGGGTACATCTCCTATTGAATTGCATTAAAAAGGTTTCTTCAGTGTCTTCCACATAGGGGAGGTATTAGCTTTTAATTGAGAAGAGTGGGCATGCCTAAAGGCTCTGTGGGTTTAGGGCTCTCTTCAGAACCACAATATTCAGACACATTTACCCAAATTTCTCTATCCCATGTTTCAGGGTCCAGATTTTCCCACAAAGAACTCTAATCTTAGCATAACAGATTTCCCTCATATAAACAGACAGTCATCTTTGAAGATTTGGAAACACAGTCATCAGATCCTAAATTTACTCTTAACTCTGTCTGCTCTCCCAATGCAGGAGACAATTGATTTTTGTAGGCGACCAAAGAGACCTTCTGATTTTCCACTTAGTTTTAAACTGTTTGCTAACTACCCACTACCCTCACTTTCTCATTATCCCTCTGTGTAGAATAAATGCAATTTAGCAATGACAAATTAATTTCATTGTCCTTGGATGCATTGGTACATCATCCTTTTCAAATTCTTGATGTAGTCTGAGCTTTCTCCTTCACCAGAATATTCCCTTAAGCCACTGATATTAAAATGTTCAGCAACTGAACCACCATCATTATGGGGGTCGTATTCATGCCCCACATACTTTAATTCAGAATGTGGTCTTCCTTGCATACAAGTGGTGACAGGAAAGTCCCCAAATCCCATTCAGTTGCCTGTTGCCTTTGATCACTTTTGGCACCAAATATGTTAACTGCATCTTCCAGAAAGCAGACACTAAGATAAAGTTACAAGTGCAATGTATTTATTGGGGATGTAGGGTGCATTATAAATCCTGTGAAACAGTTAGTGGGACAGGAACAGAAGAATGAAGGAGAAATGTCCTCACCACAATGCAGATCTGAAAAATGAAAGGAGAGAGGAAGGGAAGGAGAATAAGTTAGCAAGAGTCTCACGCTTGGTCTATCTCTGATAAGGTGTTGCCAGCCCAATGGTGAGATCTGCTTCAAAGACTGTCCACACAGGAGTCCTGTACTGGCCAAAATCCAAACCTTTTCACCACTCTGTGCTCAGTCATCGGTGAGACACTGCTTGGGATGTGCATGGCTTCAGCTTAAAACCCTAGGCAGATAATAGGAAATGTCAGCTAACTGCACTCTTATGGACTGGTGCCCTCTTAAAGGGAGATCTGAGAGATTCACTTCTATGACTAACAGAATAACTTTGACAATCAAAGATCACAGGCCAGTTAATTTGGACTTCATTAATGTTTCTTCATGATTCAACACAGCATATGCATCTCTGGCAGGAATATCATAGAAATAATGTTGAGTCATTCTCATTGCATCTTATCAGGTAATGCATAATTTCAATTTGTCCCATTACTGATTATATGCCCATTGATCATTTAAGATGATGTCTATCAAGCTGTTCTACTCTAAAATTAGGCTCTCTCATTGTAATTAATACTTATTTTATGTGGCGGTACTTTGAAATTATGCACATATCCTGCATATCAAACGTTCAATTTATTCACATATCTAAATGAACCTCTGTTTCCATTTTCTTCCACTATTACTATTATTTATTTTGATATTCAAATTTTCCCCAGTTTGGGCAATGGTAACCGATCCAGTCTAATTTCTATATCCTTTTGGCATAAATACATTATTATTTGAGCATTTCCTTGCTTTCTTACACAAAAAGATGTTGTGGGTCCATCTTGTATCTTTTCTTCTCTAGTCATGAAATTAGCTGTTTATCTAAGAGGCCCTGAATTCTTTTAGAAAAAAGTATTACCTAGGGATTAAAGATGGTGGCATGAGAGGTGAGACACAGGCTTCCTCCTAAAATGGCATATAACACAAAAATATAATTAATACAACTAATCCTGAAAAAGCAACAGGAAAGAGGACTGCGCCAGTCTACATACACATGGAGAAAAGAGGAGACCTCAGAGAACAGGGTAACCTACCAAAGCTGTGGCCCTGTGGGACACAAGCCCTTCCCCCACCCCAGCTCACTGGTGGGAGGAAGAGAAATGGAGCAGGGAGGGAGTAGAGGCCTGGGACTGCTGAATACCTAACTCCAGAGATCTGCTCTGGGAGCACAAACTTAAATTTCATGGTGCTTGCATGATACTCTCATGATTATGGGGTTGGAAAGCTAAGGCAGGCAGAATTCCTGGAGAGACTGAGATTCCAGCCGCTAGTGGAAAGCAGGGATCCATATCTGGCTGCTCTGGGACAAAAGAAATGTGAGCAGTCTGAGAGACTTCCTAACAAGGAAGCCCTTAGCAAGAGGGCTGCTAAAGGGGCAAGGATTGCACAGAGCTTACTGCTCAGGAGACAGGACAGGTAGACAAAAGTGTCTGGGTGCACTCTGCCCAGCAGGTTGGGAGCTTGGCCATATACACTCTCATATTTAAGGAGGAAAAATAAATCTTCTTCCTTAGACTATCTTCAGGTGCTCCAGCTCCCTGGCTGGCTACCCAGTTCCAAGGACCCCCTCCATGATATGCAGCCTACTGCGCCTTTCTCCCAGCCAGCCCCACCTGGCTCGCAAACCGGCAAACCCTACACTGGCATTAGCCCAGCCAGAGGGAAGATCTGTCTAAAGCAACTACAAACACAAAGCATAAAAGCTTATACCTGTGTGCTCGCCCACTGGTACAGACAGTGGAGACAGGCATAGCAGTCAAGAAGCAGGAAACAGCTCTTTCCTTCCCCCACACACCAATACCACACCCCTGCAACTCCCGACATTGCTTCAGGGACTAAGCAGCTCCAGGGAGTAGAGCTTCTGTGCACTAGAGGGCGCCATATACAAATATGAAATGCCAAAGGAACCTGGTTCAGAGTAAAATTAATACAACTCCTGAGAAAGATTTAAATGATATAGACCTCATGACTCTTCCTGAAAGAGAGTTCAAAATAAAAATCATCAACATGCTCATGGAGGTATGGAAAGATATTCAAGAACTCAGGAAAGAAGTTCGGTCAGAGGTCCAAACATTGAAGGGCACAACAGAGGGTACTAAAAGCCGATTGGATATGGTGGAGGAGAAGATAAATGAAACAGAAACTAGAGAAGAGGAATACAAAGAAGCTGGGGCACAGAGAGAAAAAAGGATCTCAAAGAATGAAAGAATATTGAGAGAATTGTGCGACCAATCCAAATGGAACAATATTCATATTATAGGGGTGCCAGAAGAGGAAGAGTGAGAAAAAGGGATAGAAAGTGTCTTTGAGAAGGTAATTGCTGAAAACTTCCCCAGTCTGGGGAAGGAGATAGTCTCTCAGGCCACAGAGATGCACAGATCTCCCAACACAAGGGACCCAAGGAAGACAACACCCCAACATACAGTAATTAAAATGGCAAAGATCAAGGGTAAGGATGGACTATTAAAAGCAGCCAGAGAGAGAAATAAGATCACATACACAGGAAAGCCCATCAGTCTATCAACAGACTTCTCAACAGAAACCTTACAGGCCAGACAGGAGTAGCATGATGTATTTAATATAATGAAGCAGAAAGGCCTTGAACCAAGAATACATTATCCAGAAAGATTATCATTTAAATTTGAAGGAGGGACTAAACAATTACCAGATAAACAAAAGCTGAGAGAATTTACATCCCACAAACCATCTCCACAGTGTATTTAGGAGGGACTGCTATAGATGGAAGTGTTCCTAAGGTTTAGTAGCTGTCACCAGAAGTAATAAAACCACAGTAAAGAAAGTAGAACAGCTAATTACTAAGCAAATGCAAAATTAAGTTAACTATCCCCAAACTCAATCAAGGGATAGACAAAGAGTACATAGTATGATACCTAATATATAAAGAATGGGGGAGGAAGAAAAAAGTGGAAGAAAAAAAAAGAACCTTTAGATTGTGTTTGTAATAGCATATAAATGAATTAAGTTAACCTCTTAGATAGTAAGGAAGTTAAACTTGAACCTTTGGTAACCAAGAATCTAAAGCCTGCAATGCCAATAAGTATATACCTATCAATAATCACCCTAAATGTAAATGGAATGAATGCACCAATTAAAAGAAATAGAGTCACTGAATGGGTAAAAAAGCAAGACCATCTATATGCTGCCTACAAGAGACTCACTTTAAACCCAAAGACATACACAGACTAAAAGTGAAGGGATGGAAAAAGATATTTCATGCAAGTAATAGGGAGAAAAAAGCAGGAGTGGCAGTACTTATATCAGACAAAATAGACATCAAAACAAAGAAAGTCACAAGAGACAAAGAAGGACATTACATAATAATAAAAGGGTCAATCCAACAAGAAGATATAACCATTATAAATATCTATGCACCCAACACAGGAGCTCCTACGTATATGAAACAAATACGAACAGAATTAAAAGGGGAAATAGAATGCAATGCATTCATTCTAGGAGACCTCAACACTCCATTCACTTTGAAGGACAGATCAAACAGACAGAAAATAAGTAAGGAGACAGAGTCACTGAACAACAGAATAGAACAGATTGGCCTAACAGACATCTACAGAACTCTACACACAAAAGCAGCACAATACACATTATTCTCAAGTGCACATGGAACATTTTCAAGAATAGATCATATGAGGCCACAAAAAGAGCCTCAGTAAATTCAAAAAGATTGAAATTGTACCAACCAGTTTCTCAGACCACAAAGTTATGAAACTAGAAATAAATTATGCAAAGAAAATGAAAAATCCCACAAACACTTGGAGGCTTCACACCATGCTCCTAAACAACTGATGGATCAATGACCAAATAAAAACAGAGATCAAGCAATATATGGAGACAAATGACAACAATAATTCAACACTGCAAAATCTGTGGGATGCAGCAAAGGTTGTGCTAAGAGGAAAGAATATTGCAATACAGGCCTACCTCAGGAAAGAAGAACAATCCCATATGAACAGTCTAAACTAACAATTAATGAAATAAGAAAAAGAAGAACAAAAGAGGCCCAAAGTCAGTAGATGGAGGGACATAATAAAGATTAGAGCAGAAATAAAAAAAATCGAGAAGAATAAATAAATAGAAAGAATCAATGAAAGCAAGAGCTGGTTCTTCGAAAAAATAAACAAAATAGATAAAACCCTAGCTGGACTTATCAAGAAAAAAAGAGTCTACTCACATAAACAGAATCAGAAATCAGAATGGAAAAATCACTACAGATACCGCAGAAATACAAACAATTATTAGAGAATACTATGAAAAATTATATGCTAACAAACTGGATTACCTAGAAGAAATGGACAACTTTCTAGAAAAATACAACCCTCCAAGGCTGACCAAGAAAGAAACAGAAAATCTGAACAGACCACTTACCAGCAATGAAATTGACCTGTTAATCAAAACCTACTTAAGAACAAAATGCCTGAACCAGATTGTATCACCACTGAATTTTATCAAACATTTAGTGAAGACTTAATACCGATCCTCCTTAATAATTTTGAAAGAGTAGAAGAGGGTATACTTCCAAACTCTTCTATGAGGCCAGCATCACTCTAAAACCAAAAGCAGGCAAAGATACCACAAGAAAAGAAAATTACAGACCAATATCCCTGATGAACATAGATGCAAAAATACTCAACAAAATATTAGCAAACCAAATTCAAAAATACATCAAAAGGATCATCCATCCTGATCAAGTGGGATTTATTCCAGGGAAGCAAGGTTTTTACAACATTCGAAAATCCATCAACATCATCCACCACATCTACAAAAAGAAGGACCAAAACCACATGATCATGTCCATAGATGGTGAAAAAGCATTCAACAAAATTCAACATTCACTCATGATAAAAACTCTCAACAAAATGGGTATTGAGGGCAAGTACCTCAACATCATAAAGGCCATATATGACAAACCCATAGCCAACATTATACTTAACCTCGAGAAGCTGAAAGCTTTTCCTTTAAGATCGGGAACAAGGCAAGGATGCCCACTCTCCCCACTTCTATTCAACATAGTACTCGAGGTCCTAGCCAAGGCTATCAGGCAACACAAAGAAATAAATGGCATCCATATTGGCAACGAAGAAGTTAAACTGTCCCTGTTTGCAGATGACATGATATCATACATAAAAAAAAACTAAAGAATCCACTCCAAAATACTAGATCTAATATCTGAATTCAGCAAAGTTGCAAGATACAAAATTCATACTCAGAAATCTGTGGCATTCCTATACACTAACAATGAATTAGCAGAGAGAGAAATCAGGAAAACAATTCCATTCACAACTGCATCAAAAAGAATAAAATACCTAAGACTAAACCTAACAAAGGAAGTGAAAGACCTATACTCTGAAATCTACAAGACACTCAGGAGCGAAATTAAAGAAGATACCAATAAATGGAAACACATCCCGAGCTCATGGATAGGAAGAATTAATACTGTCAAAATGGCCATCCTGCCCAAACAGTCTACAGATTCAATGCAATTCTTATCAAAATACCAACAGCATTCTTCAACAAACTAGAGAAAATCATTCTAAAATTCATATGGAAACACAAAAGACCCCAAATAGCCAAAGCAATCCTGAGAAGGAAGAATAAGCTGGGGGGATTATGCTCCCCAACTTCAAGCTCTACTACAAAGTCACAGTAATCAAGACAATTTGGTACTGGCACAAGAACAGACCCATAGACCAGTGGAACAGACTAGAGAGCCCTTATATAAACACAACCATATATGGTTAATTAAGATATGATAAAGGAGCCATGGACATACAATGGGGAAATGACAGCCTCTTCAACAGCTGGTGTTGGCAAAACTGGACAGCTACATGCAAGAGAATGAAACAATTATTGTTTAACCCCACAAACAAAAGTAAACTTGAAATGGACCAAGGACCTGAATGTAAGTCATGAAACCATAAAACTCTTAGAAGACAACATAGGCAAAAATCTCCTGAATATAGACATGAGCAACTTTTCCCTGAACGCATCTCCTTGGGCAAGGGAAACAAAAGCAAAAATGAACAAATGGGACTACATCAAGCTAAAAAGCTTCTGTACAGCAAAGAACACCATCAGCAGAACAAAAAGGCATCCTACAGTATGGGAGAATATATTTGTAAATGACATATCTGACAAGGGGTTAACATTCAAAATATATAAAGAACTCACACACCTCAACAGCCAAAAAGCCAATAACACAATTAAAAAATGGGCACAGGATATGAAGAGACAGTTCTCCAAAGAAGAAATCCAAATGGCCAACAGACACATGAAAAGATGCTCCACATCACTAATCAACAGGGAAATGCAAATTAAAACCACAATGGGATATCTCCTCACAGCAGTAGGGATGGCCACCATCCAAAAGACTAAAAACAACAAATGCTGGAGAGGATATGGAGAAAGAGTAACCCTCCTATACTGCTGGTGGGAATGTAAGCTAGTTCATCCATTGTGGAAAGCAATATGGAGTTTCCTCAAAAGACTAAAAATAGAAATACCATTTGACCTGGGAATCCCACTCCTTGGAATTTACCCAAAGAATACAACTTCTCAGATTCAAAAAGACATATGGACCCCTATGTTTATTGCAGCACATTTTACAATAGCTAAGATACTGAAGCAACCTAAGTGTCCATCAGAAGATTAATGGATAAAGAAGAAGTGGTACATATACACAATGGAATACTATTCAGCCATAAGAAAGAAACAAATCCTACCATTTGCAACAATATGATTGGAACTGGAGGATATTACGCTCAGTGAAATAAGCCAGGTGGAGAAAGACAAGTGCCAAATGATTTCCCTCATTTGTGGAGTATAATGACGAAGCAAAACTGAAGGAACAAAACAGCAGCAGACTCACAGACTCCAAGAAGGAACTAGTGGTTACCAAAGGGGAGGGGTGTGGGAGGGTGGGTTGAGAGGGTGGGAGAAGGGGATTGAGGGGCATTATGTTTAGTACACATGGTGTGGGGGATCAAGGGGAAAACAATGTAGCACAGAGAAGGCAAATAGTGAATCTATGGCATCTTATGACACTGATTGACAGTGACTGCATTGGGGTATGGTGGGGACTTGATAATATGGGTAAATGTAGTAACCACATTGGTTTTTCATGTGAAACCTTCGTAAGAGTGTATATCAATAGTACCTTAATAAAAATAAATAAATAAATAAATAAATAAAACGAAAAAAAGTATTACATAGAAGGGGAGATCTGAGAACAAGACATGGTCTGTGCTATTGGGTGTTGCTGATCCCCCGATATCAGAGTGTTCAGAGCTGTGGAATATATGGATATATGTACATATGTACACTCATATATACATATAGAAACACATACATATAATTTATATCTATCTTACAATATGGAAAACTAAGTGTTGCTATCTCGAATTCCAACCTAACATCAGAGAGTTCATTCAAATTCTCTTACTCTCCTTATTTGTGAGAAGCTTGGCTTCCAAATTTCTTTGTTTTATTTTATTTTTTCTTGACATTAACTTTTTTTATTAAGGTGTCATTGATATAGACTCTTATGAAGGTTTCATATGAAATACAATATGGTTACTACATTCACCCTTGTTACCGAGTCCCCTCCAAACGCCATTGCACTCACTGTCCATCGGTGTAGTAAGATGCCAGAGTTGCTACTTGCCTTCTTTGTGCTACACTGTCTTCCCCATGATCCCCCCACACCATGTGTACCAATCATAATACCCCCTCAACCCCCTTTTCCCACCATCCCCACCCACCCTCCGCCATCCATCCCCTTTGGTAACTGGTAGTCCCTTCTTGGAGTCTGTGAGTCTGCTACTGTTTTGTTCCTTCAGTTTTGCTTTGTTATACTCCACAAATGATTGAAATCGTGTACTTATATTCCTCCGCCTGGCTTATTTCACTGAGCATAATACCCTCTAGCTCCATCTGGGTTGTTGCAAATGGGAGGATTTGTTTTCTTCTCATGGCTGAATAGTATTCTATTGTGTAAATGTACCACCTCTTCTTTATCCATTCATCTACTGATGGACACTTAGGTTGCTTCCATTTCTTGGCTATTGTAAATAGTGCTGTGATAAACATAGGGGTGCATATGTCTTTCAAACTGGGCTCCTGCATTCTTATGGTAAATTCCGAGGAGTGGAATTCCTGGGTCAAATGATATTTCTATTTTGAGTTTTATGAGTAACCTCCATACTGCTTTCCACAATGGTTGATCTAATTTACATTCCCACCAGCAGTGTAGGAGGGTTCCCCTTTCTCCACATCCTCACCAGCATTTGTTGTTGTTTATCTTTTGGATGTGGGCCATCCTAATTGCTGTGAGGTGATATTGTGGTTTTAATTTGCATTTCTCTGATAATTAGCAATGTGGAGCATTTTTTCATGTGCCTGTTGGCCATCTGAGTTTCTTCTTTGGAGAACTGTCTGTTCAGATCCTCTGCCCATTTTAACTCACTTAGTATGCTATTACAAACACAATCTAAAGGTTTTTTTCCCTCCTTTTTTTCTCTATTCTTTATATATGATGTATCATATTCTGTACTCTTTGTCTATCCCTTGACTAACTTTGGGGGCAGTTGATTTGATTTTGCATCTGCTTAGTAATTAATTGGTCTACCTTCTTTACTGTGGTTTTATTTCCTCTTGTGACAGCTATTTAGCCTTAGGAACACTTCTAGCTAGAGCAGTCCCTCCAAAATACAGTGTACAGATGGTTTGTGGAAGTTAAATTCTCTCAGCTTTTGCTTATCTGGGAATTGTTTAATTCCACCTTCAAATTTAAATGATAATATTGCTGGGTAGAGTATTCTTGGTTTGAGGCTTTTCTGCTTCATTGCATTAAATATATCATGCCACTCCCTTCTGGCCTGTAAGGTTTCTGCTGAGAAGTCTGATTTTAGCCTGATGGGTTTTCTTTTGTATGTGATCATTTTTTTTCTCTCCGGCTGCTTTTAATACTCTGTCGTTATCCTTGATCTTTGCCATTTTAATTATTATATGTCTTGGTGTTGTCTTCCTTGGGTCCCTTGTGTTGGGAGATCTGTGCACCTCCATGGCCTGAAAGACTATCTCCTTCCCCAGACTGGGGAAGTCCTCAGCAATTACCTCCTCAAAGAGACTTTCTATCCCTTTTTCTGTCTCTTCTTCTTCTGATACCCCTATAATGCGAATATTGTTCCTTTGAATTGGTCACACAGTTCTCTTAATATTCTTTCATTCCTAGAGATCTGCTTTTCTTTCTGTGCTATAGCTTAATTATATTCCTGTTCTCTAATTTCTATTTCTCTTACCATCTCCTATACTTCATCTAACCTGCTTTTAATTCCCTCCATTGTATGCTTCATTTCAGATACTGTATTCTTCAACATTTGTATCTCATTCTTGAATTCCTCCCTGAGTTTTTGAATATTTTTCTGTAGCTCCATGAGAATGTTTATGATTTTTATTTTGAAATCCCTTTCAGGAAGGTTGATCAGTTCAGTTTCACTTGGCCCTCTTTCTGGGTTTGAACCAGGTTCCTTTGACATTTCATATTTGTAGGTGACACCCTCTAGTGCCCAGAGGATCTACTCTCTGGAGCTGCTCAGCTGCTGGAGCAATGGTGGGGGTCGCAGGCGAGCAGCATTAGTGCCTGTTGGGAGGAAAGAGCTCTTTCCTGCTTCTCTGCTGCAATGCCTGTCTCCACTGCCTGGGCCAGTGGGCCGAGCGTGCAGGGAGAAGCCTCTATGCTTTGAACTTGTAGCTGCCATACACGGGGAGCAATGGCAGGGTCAGCCGGTTTGTGAGGTGGTGCTGGCCAGGAGGAAGGAGTGGCAGGCTGCATATCTCAGTGGGCATCTCATAGCTTTGTAGCCAGCCAGAGGGATGGAGCTCCTGAAGCTCCTGAAATTTCCCAACCTGCTGGGCAGAGTGTGCCCAGACAATTTTGTCCACCTGTCCTTTCTCCTGAGCAGCAAGCTCTGTGCTTTCCTTGTCCCTTTACCAGCCCTCTCACTGTTAGGAAGTCACTCAGACTGCCAGCCTTTCTTTTGTCCCAGAGCAGCTGGTTGTGGATACACAGAATCTCAGTCACTCCAAGTATTCTGCCTGTTTTAGCTTTCCAACTCAACTATTCTCCAGAGCACCATGTAATGTAGGTTCATGCTTCCAGAGAAGATCTCCAGTGCTGGGTGTTCAGCAGTCCTAGGCCTCCAACCCCTCTCTGCTCTATTTCTCTTCCTCCCTCCTGTGAGCTGGGTGGGGGAAGGGCTTGGGTCCCTCCAGATCATGCCTTTGGTACTTTACCCTTTTCCATGAGGTCTGCTGTTTTCCTCAGGTGTAGTCAGTCTGCCACCGCCTTCTTTCCTCTTGCTCTTTCAGGATTAGATGTATTTGCTATATTTTCATATTGTGTGTGGTTTTGGGAGGAGGTTTCTGTCTTTCTCACTCCACCATCTTTAATCCTCCAGCTTCCATTATTCTTAAAATGCTTACTTATTTGCTCTATTGCACTGTAGGTAACCAATCTCTCTTTTCCTCCTTTACCACCTACCTGACCCAGATATCATCCTTATACTGTTATGGTTTTCTCTTAAAGACAGGCCGCTCCTCAACTTTCATTCTTCCTCCCATTGCATGGACTTTGATGTCCCAAATTAAACATTTCCCTCAGTGCACACACTTACCCTATTTGGTTTCCTGTAACCAGCATTGGGTCACTCTTTCTCATGGACACCCTGCTCATCCTGCCAGGCTCTTACATGTCACACTTTGCCACCTCCACAAATGCATAGTGTCCCTGGCTCTTCATATCTCTAGCACCCCACATTGGGTTCCTCTTCCTCATGGAAATCCTTCTCACTCTTACTCTCCAAGGATGCTCCCCATCTTCTACATAATTGCCCTCCTCACCTGGGCTCTCACACTCAATGCCAAGTCACTTCAGAATAGGTATATCTGATTCATTTAATTCAAGATCTGATGCCCAGAAATGGTCCACAAACTACTATGTGTGCCTATTTGCTATGCACCACCTAGTAGTTTAAGTACTGAATTGTTAATAGAAAGGAAAAGAAGTAAATGTAGGGAAAGGGAGAGCAAGATAGGGAGAGAAGAGAAGTAAAGGGAAGGGAAGGGAAAGAGGAAGAACAGGATTCATAATATTATTCAATGAGTTGGCAATAGAAATTTTGATTTACTCTTTGATCCAAAAAATATTTATTCATTTTGTTGAATAGTTGTTTCTGTTAGACTTGGATTCACATTTTATAGTGTTATTTGTAGATTGATGGAGACTGTATAATTTCTGTTTATTGAAGCTTATGATAAATATATAAATGTCCCTTATGTATTTGCAAAGAATGTATATTCTCACAGAGAAAAATTTCACATATATAGTGTGAATAATTATATTTTTCAACACCTTTATAGTTTTAATTCTTAATGTTATATTTTAATTTTAAACTGTGTATTAAAATCATCCTCTATTATTGGATTTTTTTGCCTGTTCATCTTTGGATTTTAACAGTGTTCTAATATATATATTTTGATCCTTCATTAATAAACAATGACCCTGTGTCTTACTTAATGTTTCTAATAAAAAACTCTACTTTCTGTGACATTAATATTATAATGCCCTGGTTCTGCTTTGTTCAGTTGTAAATTTTAACCATTCTGAGTCACTTCATTTTAGATATTGTTTTTGTGGAATACATTTTTAAAATCCCTATTTGAGTCTCTATTTTAACACTAAGGTTCAACTGTTTAAATCACTACCACAAATTATATTTTCAAACTTACTTTTAGCTGTTTTTCTTTTTAATTTAAATTAATGCTCTATCCTTTCTTTTGTTTTCTTTGTTAGTATGCTGACAAAGGATTTGCTGTTTTTTTCATTGCCTTACATGAATGGAATATTTAATTATGAGTAAGATTTATATTCTGCTTTAATTGAGCACTGGGTGTAAGTTTTCAAAGCCTTAATTATCAAAAGCAAGAATAAAACAGTGTCCATACATTCCTATTTTATAGGAAAAGAAAATTAGCATTTACTTCTCTTCTTTTCCCACTTTTCATCTTTTGGTGCTAAATTATTTTGATGGTGTTGCTCAAGAATTTGCTCACATGAATTTAGTTCACTAGTCATGTTTACAGCTATTGTCTTGACACTGTTCAGCTTTGCACTTTTCTTACTACCAAAGCTTTCATGATTTTTTCCAGCTTTATTGAGATATAACTAACACATAACATTGCATAAGTTTAAGGTGTACAGTGTGATTTGATACATACATATATAGGGAAATGTTTACCACAATAAGATTAGCTAACACATTCTTCACCTCACATAATTACCATGTGTTGTTACGGTGAGAACGTTAAAACCTATTCTCATGTCAATCTTCAAGTATATAATAGATTATATATATATGTATACAATACATATAGCCATCATTACATATATTAAATTTCCAGAACTTATTATAAAACACCTTATAACTAAAAGTTTGTGCTCTTTGACCAATATATCCCCATTTCCCCACCCCTCAGCCCTGGGCAACTACCATTCTACTCTGTCTCTATGAATTCAATGTTTTCAGATTCTACATATAAGATTACACACATTTGTCTTTCTCTGCCTGATTTGCCTATTATTATTCATCATGCCTTCAATGTCCATCAATGTTTGCTGCGTATAAATATATTTTATTTATCTTTTGATGAACACTCAGGTTGTTTCCATATCTTGGCTATATCATGAATAATGCTGCAATGAGCATAAGAATGTAGATATCTCTTTGAGACACTAATTTCATCTTATTTGGATACATACCCAGAAGTGGGATAGCTAGATTAAATGGTACTTCTATTTTCAATTTTTTGAGGAACTTCCATACTGTTTTCCATAGTGGCTGCACCTATTTATATTCCCACCAACAGTACATGAAGGTTTCTTTTTCTCCACATCCTTGTCAGCATCTGTTATCGCTTGTCACTTTGATAACAGCAATTCCAATTAGTGTGAGGTGATACCTTGTGGTTTTGATTTGCATTTCCCTGATGATTAGTGGTATTGGGCACGTTTTCATGTACTTGGCCATTTTATGTCTTTGGAAAAATGTATATTCAGTTCCTCTATCCATTTTTTAATTGGATTTTGGGGTGTTTTGTTTTTTTTTGCTATTGAGTTGTATGTGTTCCTTATATATTTTAGATATTAACCCTTTTCAATATACGGTTTGCAAATAGGTTCTCTTATTCTATAGGTTGCTTTATACTTTTGTTGATTATCCCTTTTGCTGTGCAGAGCTTTTTAGTTTGATATGGTCCTACTTGTTGAATTTTGATTTTGTTCCTGTGCTTTTGGTGTCATATCCAAAAAATCATTGTCAAGACCAACATCAAGGAGCCTTTTCCCTATGCTTCCTTCTAGGAGTTTATCGTTTCAGGCCCTATGTGTAAATCCTTAATCTAAGTTAATTTTTGTGAATGGTGTAAGATAGAGGTTCAATTTCATTCTTTTGTATGTGACTATCCAGTTTTCTCAGTGCCATTTATTGAAGATATTATCCTTTTCCAGTGAGTATTTTTGGCTCCCATATCAACTTAGTTGACCATATAAGTGGGGATTTGTCTGGGCTCTAAAATTTATTCCATTATTCTATGTTTATTATCATGTCAGTACCATACTGTTTTGATTACTACAGCTTTATAATATAGTTCAAACCAGGAAGTGTGATGACTCCAGCTTTGTTCTTTCTCAAGGTCGTTTTGGCTATTTGGGGTCTTTTGTGGTTCTATATGAATTTTGTGATTTCTTTTACTATTTCCATGCAAAATGCCATTGGAATTTTGATAGGGATTGCAATACATCTGTAGATGGCTTCGGAAGTATGGACATTTTAACAATTTACTGTTAACTCTTTCAATTAATTATTCTATATTAACACATCCAATCCATGAACACTGGATATCTTTCCACTTATTTGTGTCTTCTTGACTTATTTTCTCAATGTCTTTTGGTTTTTGGTGTATAGATCTTTCACTTCCTTGGTTAAATCTATTCCTCATCATTTTATTTTTTTTTGATGCTATTGTAAATGGGTTTCGTTTATTTCTTTTTCAGATAATTTATTGTTAGTATATTGAAATGCAAATGTTTTTTGTATGTTGATTTTGTATCCTGAAATTTTACTGAATTAGTTTATTAGGTCTAAGAGTTTTTTGGTGGTCTTTAAGATTTTCTATATTTCATGTCACTGGCAAACAGAGACAATTTAACTTCCTCCTTTCAAATGTGGATGCTTTTCATTTCTTTTTCTTAACTAATTCCTCTGGCTAGGCCTTCCATTACTATGTTGAATAGGAGTGATGAGAATGAACACCTTTCCCTTGTTCCTGATCTTAGTGGTAAACATTTTAACCTTTCACCATTGAGTAGGATGTTAGCAGGTTTGTCATATGTGGCTGATATTATGTTGAGATATGTTCCTTCGATACAAAATTTGCTGAGAGATTTTATCCTGAAGGGATATTGAATTTTGTAAAATTATTTTATGTATGTCTTAACTCTAGGGCATATCTTTTATTCAGGAAAGGGTAAGTTGTAGAGTGTATTTCATGTATGAAACTAGCAGAAATACCAACTTTACTCACTTGATGGAATACAGTGTTTTAGAAACTCATTTTCTCAAAGCTCTGCCTCTGCTTCATTCTATTGTTGCATTTAGCATTTCCAAAATATTTGAGATCAACCTGATTTCCTTCATTATAAGTAATTTGATTCTTCCCTTGCCTGTATATTGCAACTTTTTTCTCCAAACTTTTTACAAAATTACAGGTGTGCATCATTATTAATTTTGCTTGGTATATAATGAGTCCTACCAATTTATAGATGCATACATTTCTCAACTCAGTATCACTTTTTAATTTTTTATCTTACCATATTAATTTTATTTGCAGTAGTCTTTTCTTCATATCTTTTATTCCCCTAAGTTGTGTCTCTTTTCCCTATCATTTATACAAACTATCCCTTTTGTTAACATTTTCCTTTTCTTTTGAGTCCTGAGAGATGGCTGATATTTGTCCTTTACTTCACTGATTCTTTTTTCTATAATATTGATACTACTTACCTGATTTCAAAATAATTCCAAATTCTGCTATGGCATTATTGGTTGCTTATCTCCCTTGTGGTTTCTGCAGCCAAATTTTATAACTTCTATATTAGTCTTTAATAAGATAATAGGGTATTTTACCACTTGGCATTCATGGAGTCCATTTTTGTCTGGTGTTTTATTGATGGCAAAAGCTAATATAGATCAAACCGTGCTTTTTTTAACACTGCATTTTTTTCCTCCTGGGAATTCTCTTTATTTGTTGAGTGCTATGCCATTTGTCTTGTTTTATGTTCCAGAATCATATAATTGTCTCCATGCTTTATTAGTTAACTAGGCTTGTACACATCCTTCCTTATTAAATAATGAGTATTAAAAAAAAGATTTTAAGTATATTCTTCATAATGTTTGATGATCTTTTAATCCTTATCTCAGATCTTACTCCAATGGACTTGTGGTATAAGTTTTTCCACCATCAAAATGATATGAGGGGACTAAAGTAGCTATGACTGTGAAGAGTAACTGCACAATTATTCATTGTGCTTTTTTCTGTAATTGAGACAACCTCTCTAAGGGCCAGATTTATACATTTAAGTTTTCTCTTTCATCAAGTCTTTATTCTATATACATTGTATAAAGCATATCTGATCTCCTTCCTGGTGTTTATAGAAACCATATCAGGAGAGAAACTTACTGTTTGTAAGAAGCCCTGATGGATTTTAGTTAGATGTGGCTACCCTTGAATTGCTGGTTTCAAATAGTATTGTGGTAAAAGGGAACTCTAAGTGGAATGCCATGGAATTTGCTCTAAGAAATTTTGGGAGTTATTTTAGAATATCCTCTACATAGTCATTTTATATCACATCATTTTCACAGGAAAGGTAAATGTGAGGTGGCCCAAAATGGATGATGTGCTAAACTTGGTTAATCTATATTTTCCATAACCAATCTGGGATATTGAAGAATTATGAATGGATAAAAGAGTCATTTAAAATGCAAGGAGGATTAAGGGATTTTAATTTAATACAGTAATAAAGTTCACTGATATGAGTTTAGAGTCCACACTGCAACTAACTTCTGCAATGTGGAATCTAAAATCATGGATTAAAGACCTAACTGTAAAACCTGAAACCATAAAACTCCTAAAAGAAAACACAGGCAGCAAACTCCTAGACATCAGCCTTAGAAATTTTTTTCTGGATATATCTCCCCAGCAAAGGAAGCAAAAACAAAAGCAAACAATTAGAACTACATCAACTTAAAAAGCTTTTGTACATTGAAGGAAGCCATCAACAAAATGAAAAGGCAACCTACTGAACAGGAGAATATATTTGCAAATGATATATCCAGTAAGGGGGTAATGTCCAAAATGCATAAAGAACGCATCCAACTCAATGCCAATAAAGGAAATAATCTGATTAAAAAGTGGGCAGAAGTCCTGAATAGACATTTTTCAAAGAAGACACATAGATGACCAACAGATATATGAAAAGATAGTCAATATCACTAATCATCAGGGAAATGCAAATCAAGAGCACAATGAGATATCACCTCACCCCAGTCAGAATGGTTAGTATCAAAAAGACAAGAAATAACAAGTGTTTGTGAGAATGTGGAGAAAAGGGAACCCTTGTGTGCTACAACCCAATAGGTGGGAATGTAAATTGTTGCCGCTACTATGAAAAAAACAGTATGGAGGTTCCCCCCCCATTTTTTTTAAATATCATATGATCCAGCAATTCCACTTCTACTTCTAGATTTTTACCTAAAGAAAATTGAAATACTAATTTGAAAAGATATATGCACCCCTATGTTTATTACTACATTATTTACAATAGCCAAGATATGGAAGCAACCTAAGTACCCACCAATAGATAAATGAATAAAGATTGGTAGATACACAAAATTGAATATTACTTAGCCTTAAAAAATGAATGAAATCTTGCCATTTCCAACACTAGTGGAACAAGTGTATTATGCTAAGTGAAATAAGTCAGACTAAAGACAAATGCCACAGGATTTCACTAATAGTGGAATCTGTTAAATAAAACAATAGAAAAATAAATAAAAACAGAAACAGACTCAAAGAGAACAAGCTGGTGGTTTCTGGGGGTGCGGTGATGGGTGAATGAGGTAAAGGTGATTAACAGGTACAAACTTCCAGTGATAAAATAAGGAAGTTAAAGGTATGAGAAGAATGACATAGGGAATATAGTCATTAATATTGCAGTAACTTTGTACGGTAACAGATGTTAACTACCCTTACTATGGTGAGAATTTACTAATGTATATAATTGCCAAATCATTGTTATACACCTGAAACTAATATTATATATCAACCATACTTCAATTAAAAATAAAAATAAGCAAAATATCACTTGAATTTTAGTATAGTATGAAATATAATCTGAGAAGGCTAATAAAATTACTCTTTACTATTTCCAACTACATATCTGTATGAGAATGTATATTCTTCAAAGATTTCAACCAAAACAAAAAATTGCAACAGAACAAATGCAGAAGTCAGTATGTGAATTCAGCTGCTTTCTCTCAATCCAGACAGGAAAGAGATTTGCAAAATTGTTAAACAGTGATACACATTATTTTTTGCTATTTTGGAAAAGTTATTTCTCATCATATTATGTTAATGATGTAATATATAATGCATTCATTATTTTTTAATGAATTAATAAATATTTTTTAAATGTCTCAATTTTAACCAAATATGGCAAATATCAATAGATACAACTCATATAAAGAAAAATGTCTGAGAGTCTTCAATAATTTTAGGAGTGTAAAGGTATCCTGAGACCAAAATATATGAGAACTGCTGCTCTAGCAGGAAGTGGAGGGACACATCACTTCAATACAATCCAAGACTGAACTGACTCAGTGCTGGTTTCTGGTGTTTATAAGACTTACTCTACCTGCAGTTTGGTCCTACTCCTTAGGTTTAGCCTTCCAGTCATCCCAACTGACACCTCTTTGTTCCTACCTAGGACTTGCATTTAGGGCTGTATATATGTGTCCCTTCTTAGTGTGTCTTGACTTTTAATATTTTTCTTTCTAGCATGGGAAGACTTCAGAATCTTTGCCTTGCTTTCTCACAGCTTTTTGCTTATCTGCTCCTGTCCCAATAACTTCACTATCAACGAGTCAAAGTGAAAACTGTTGCTGATGGAAAGATTCAAGATGACAGCGAGAGAGGTGAGACAGAGAAATCCTCCCAAAACCACAGACAGTGTGAAAATATAGTTAATAAAACTAATCCTAAAAGAGCAACAGGAAATAAGGCTGCACCAGACTGCATACAGACCTCACGAACAGAGCAGACCTCACAAAATAGGGTAACGTATGAAAGCCTTGATGCGGCAGGACCTGAGCCCTTCCCCCATCCCAGCTCACTGGTGGGAGGAAAAAAAATGGAGCAGGGGAGGGGGTGGAAGCCTGGGACTGCTGAACACCTAGCTCTGGAGGTCTTTGCTATCAGAAACCTACATTGTGGGGTGCTCTGGAGGATGGGGAGCTGGGACAGGTGAAATGCTTGAGAGACAGATTCCAGCCGTTTATGGAGGACAGGATCCACACACAGCCACTCTGAGAAAAGGGAATGGCAGGCAGTCTGAGAGGCTTCCTAGCAGCAAGAGGGCTGCTGAAGGGGCGGGGTTTGCACGGAGATTGCTGCGCAGGAAATGGGATAGGGAGACAAGGTTGTCTGGGCATGCTCTGCCCAGCAGATTGGGAACTTTGGAGTGTTCAGTGCTCTGCCCCCCTGGCTGGCTACTCAGCTCCAAGCCTCCCACTGTGATATGCAGCCTGCCAAGCCTTCCTTCTGGCCTGACAACACCAGCTCACAAACTGGCAGTCATTGCTCTGGCATCAGGCCAGCCAGAGGGAGGCCCCACCTACAAAAGATAGAGATGCCAAGCACAGAGGCTTACACCTGTGTTCTCAGCCCACTGGCTCTGATACAGAGACAGGCAGGGCAGATGGGATCAGAAAACAGATCTTTCCTCCCCCAAGGCACCAGCTCCACTCCACTACGACCACCAACCTCACTCTAGAGACTGGAGCTTCTTGGCAATAGAGGGCACCACACAGAAATATGAAATGTCAAAAGAACATGGTTCAGACCAAAATCTCACAAACCCTAGAAAAAGGACCAAATGGAACTGAACTCACCAATCTTCCTAAAAGAGACTTCAAAATAAAAATTATAAACATGCTTATGGAGGTACAGAAAAATATTCAAGAACTCAGGAACAAATTTAAGATGGAGATTCAGTCATTAATAAATTCCATATTTGAAATGAGACATACAATAGAGGGATTTAAAAGCAGATTAGATGTAGTAGAAGACACGGTAAATGGAATAGGAATTAGAGAAGAGGAATACAAAGAAGATGAGGCACAGAGAGAAAAAAGAATCTCTAAGAATGAAAGAATATTGAGAGAACTGTGTGACCAATCCAAACGGAACAATATTCACATAATAGGGGTACCAGAAGAAGAAGAAGAGAGAAAAGGGATAGAAAGTGTCATTGAGGAGGTAGGTAATTGCTGAAAACTTCCCTAATCAGGGGAAGGAGACAGTCTCTCAAGCCATGGAGATGCACAGATCTCCCAACACAAGGGACTCAAGGAAGACAACATCAAGACATATAATAATTAAAATGGCAAAGATCAAGGGTAAAGACAGACTTTTAAAAGCAGCTAGAGAGACAAAAAAGATCACATACAAAGGAAAACCAATCAGGCTATCATCACATTTCTCAACAGAAACCTTACAGGCTAGAAGGGAGTGGCATGATATATTTAATGAAATGAAGCAGAAGGGCCTCAAAACAAGAATACTCTACCCGGCAAGGTTATCATTTAAATTTGATGGAGGGATTAAACAATTTTCAGACAAGCAAAAGCTGAGAGAATTTACCTCCCATAAAACATCCCTACAGTGCATTTGGAGGGACTCCTACAGAAAAAAGTATTCCTAAGACTAAATAGATGTCACCCAAAGGACAGACAAAGAGTAAAGAATATAATTCATAACATACAAAGAATAGAGTAGGAAGAAAAAGAAAAAGGAGGGAAAAAAAGAACCTTTACATTGTATTTGTAATAGCATACAACGTGAGTTAAGTTAGACTGTTAGATAGTAAGGGAATTAACCTTGAACCTTTGGTAGCCACAAATCTAAAGGCTGCAATGGCAATAAGTAGATACTTATCAATATTCACCATAAATGTAAATGGTCTGAATGCACCAATCAAAAGACATAGAGTCACTGAATGGATAAAAATAACAGGACCCATCTATATGCTGCCTACAAGAGACCCACTTTAAACCCAAAGACATACACAGACTGAAAATGAAAGATGGAAAAAGATATTTCATGCAACTAGTAAGGACAAAAAAGCAGGAGTTGCAGTACTTGTATCAGACAAAATAGACTTCAATACAAATAAAGTAACAAGACACAAAGAAGGAGATTACCTAATGATAAAGGGGTCAGTACAACAAGAGGATATAACCATTATAAATATCTATGCACCCAACACAGAAACACCGACATATGTGAAACAAATACTAAGAGAATTAAAGGGGGAAATAGACTGCAATGCAATCATTTTAGGAGACTCCAACACACCACTCACTCCAAAGGACAGATCAACCTGACAGAAAATAGACAAAGATACTGAACAAACGTATTAGAACAGATGGACCTAACAGACATCTACAGAACACTCCGTCCAAAAGCAACAGGATACACATTCTTCTCATGGAAGATTTTCAAGAATAGATCATACACTAGGCCACAAAAGGAGCCTCAGTAAATTCTAAAAGAATGAAATTGTACCAACCAGCCTCTCAGATCACAAAGGTATGAAACTAGAAATAAATTACTCAAAGAAAATGAAAAAACCCACAAACACATGGAGGCTTAATAACATGCTCCTAAATAATCAATGGATCAATGAACAAATTAAAACAGAGATCAAGCAATATATGGAGAGAAATGACAACAATAATACACAACTGCAAAATCTGTGGGACACAGCGAAGGCCATGCTAAGAGGGAAATATATTGCAATACAGGCCTACCTCAGGAAAGAAGAACAATCCCAAATGAATCGTCTAAACTCACAATTAATGAAACTAGAAAAGTAAGAACAAATGAGGCCCAAAATCAGTAGAAGGAGGGACTAAAGATTAAAGTGGGAAATAAATAAAATTAAGAAGAATAAAACAATAGAATCAATGAAAGCAAGAGCTATTTCTTCGAGAAAATAAACAAAATAGATGAACCCCTAGCCTGACTTATTAAGAAAAAAAGAGAGTCTACGCACATAAACAGAATCAGAAATGAGAAAGGAAAAATCACTACGGACACCACAGAAATACAAACAATTATGAGAGAATAGTATGAAAAATTATATGCTAAGAAACTGGATAACCTAGAAGAAATGGACAACTTTCTAGAAAAATACAACCTTCCAAGGCTAACCTAGGAAGAAACAGAAAATCTGAATAGAACAATTACCAGCAAAGAAATTGAATTGGTAATCAAAAACCTACCTAAGAACCAAACTCCTGGACCAGATGGCTTTACTGCTGAATTTTATCCAACATTTAGTGAAGACCTAATACCCATCCTCCTTAAAGATTTCCAAAAAGTAGAAGAGGAGGGAATACTCCCAAGCTCATTCTACGAGGCCAACATCACTCTAATACCAAAACCAGGCAAAGACACCACAAAAAAAAAAAAATTACTGACCAATATCTCTGATGAGCATAGATGAAAAAATACTCAACAAAATATTACCAAACCAAATTCAAAAATACATAAAAAAGGTCATCCTTCATGATCAAGTGGGATTCATCCCAAGGATGCAAGGATTGTACATTTAAAAATCCATCATCATCATCCACTACGTCAACACAAAGAAGGACAAAAACCACATGATCATCTCCATAGATGCTGAAAAAGCATTTGACAAAATTCAACATCCATTCACGATAAAAACTTTCAACAAAATGGGTATAGAGGGCAAGCACCTCAACATAATAAAGGTGATATATGACAAACCCACAGCCAACATTATACTTAACAGCGAGAAGCTGAAAGCTTTTCCTTTAAGATTGGGAACAAGACAAGGATGCCCACTCTCCCCACTTTTATTCAACATAGTTCTAGAGGTCATAGCCATGGCAATCAGAAAACACAAAGAAATAAAAGGCATCCAGATTGGCAAGGAAGAAGATAAACTGTCCCTGTTTGAAGATGACATGATATTGTACACAAAAAACCCTAAGGAATCCACTCCAAAACTACTAGATCTAATATCTGAATTCAGTAAGGTAGCGGGATACAAAATTAATACAGAAATCTGTTGCAATTCTATACACTAACCGTGAACTAGCACAAAGAGAAGTAAGGAAAACAATTCCATTCACAATTGCATCCAAAAGAATACAATATCTAGCAATAAACATAACCAAAGAAGTGAAAGACTTATACTCTGAAAACTGCAAGACACTCATGAGAGAAATTAAAGAAGATACCAGTATGTGGAAACACATCCCGTGCTCATGGATAGGAAAAATTAATGTTGTCAAAATGGCCATCCTGCCTAAAGCAATGTACAGATTCAGTGCAATCCCTATCAAAATACCAACAGCATTCTTCAACGAAGTAGAGAAAATTGTTCTAAAATTCATATGGAACCACAAAAGACCCTGAATAGTCAAAGCAATTCTGTGAAGGAAGAATAAAGTGGGGGAAATTATGCTCCCTGACTTCAAGCTCTACTACAAACCCACAGCAATCAAGAAAATTTGGTACTGACACAAGAACAGACCCATAGACTACTGGAACAGACTAGAGAGTCCAGATATAAACCCAAGCATATATGGTCAATTAATACATGATAAAGGTGCCATGGATATACAATGGGGAAATGACAGCCTCTTCAACAGCTGGTGTTGGCAAAACTGGACAGCTACATGTAAGAGAATGAAACTGGATTATTGTGTAACCCCATACACAAAAGTAAACTCAAAATGGATCAAAGACATGAATTAAGTCATGAAACCATAAAACTCTTAGAAAAAAACATAGGCAAAAATATCTTGGACATAAACATGAGCAACTTCTTTTTGAGCATATCTCCCAGGGCAAGGGTAACAAAAGCAAATATGAACAAGTGGGACTATATCAAACTAAAAAGCTTCTGTACAGCAAAGGAGACTATCAGTAGAACAAAAAGACATCCTATAGTATGGGAGAATATATTCAAAGTGACATATCTGATAAGAGGTTGACATCCAAATTATATAAAGAGCTCATGTACCTCAACAAACAAAAAGCAAATAAACCAATTAAACAATGGGCAGAGGACATGAATAGGCACTTCTCCAAAGAAGAAATTCAGATGGCCAACAGGCACATGAAAAGATGCTCCACATCACTAATCATCAAGGAAATGCGAATTAAAACCACAATGAGATATCACCTCACACCATTAAGGATGGCCAGCAACAAAAAGACTAAGAACAACAAATGCTGGTGAGTATGTGGAGAAAAGGGAACCCTCCTACACTGCTGGTGGGTATGTAAGCTAGTTCAACCATTGTGGAAAGCAGTATGGAGGTTCCTCAAAAAACTAAAAATAGAAATACCATTTGACCCAGGAATTCTACTCCTAGGAATTTACCCTAAGAATGCAGCAGCCCAGTTTGAAAAAGACAGATGCACCCCTATGTTCATTGCAGCACTTTTTACAATAGCCAAGACATGGATGCAACGTATGTGTACATCAGTAGATGAATGGATAAAGAAGAAGTGGTACATATACACAATGGAATATTAGTCAGCCATAAGAAGAAAACAAATCCTACCTTTTGCAACAACACGGATGGAGCTAGAGGGTATTATGCTCAGTGAAATAAGCCAGGTGGAGAGAGACAAGTATCAAATGATTTCACTCATCTGTGGAGTATAAGAACAAAGAGAAAACTGAAGGAACAAAACAGCAGCAGACTCACAGAACCCAAGAATGAACTAACAGTTACTAAAGGGAAAGGACCTGGGGAAGATGGGTGGGAAGGGAGGGATAAGGGGGAAAAAGGTGTATTATGATTAGCACACATAATGTAGCGGGGGGGATACAGGGAAGGCAGTATAACACAGAGAAGACAAGTAGTGACTATAGCATCTGACTACGCTGATGGAGAGTGACTGTAATGGGGTATGTGGTGGGGAATTGATAATGGGGGGAGTCTAGTAACTATAATATTGCTCATGTAATTGTACATTAATCATAGCAAAAAAAAAAACTGGTGCTGATGGTTGGTCTCCCTTATTCTGACCTCAAAGATCTTGGCTTCCCAAGTCCTGGCTTCCTTGTCAGCCCTGTATTCTAATATTTTTCTTCATGGAACTGTGAAATCTTCTGGCTTCTCTGCCTCCCAGCTTCCACCTCTACACTGTACTCAATCTCTTTCCCCAGGCAATCATTTAGGAAATGATCAGAAGGGAAAAGCAGTGTGTACCAAGTTTTATTCAATACATTGAAATTGCCTCCTTCCTGTCTTGCCCCTAAGATCCTTTTTTGCCTCAGCAACTCTGAAGTATATTCAACAAACAGTTTTTCTTTCTTATTCAAGATTTCCTATTTTCAGAGTCTACTTCTTATGCAAAGTGCTTGATCAAGTCTCTTTTACCCATTTTTTCTGGTAGCATGTCTTTTTCTTACTGACTTCTTAGAGTTATTTCTACATGTTTGGTATTAATATATGTATTTCAAATCTTATTAATTTATGTATTTTAAATCTTCTACTCTGGGGCTTTCTCTTTCACCTCTTAATGGAGTCATTTCATGACCTTAAGTTTTAATTTAACAAACATAAATTTATTTGTAAAATTTAACTTTACCTAATTTAACATATTTTTGAAGTAGTCAGTTCTATGAGAGGAAAAAATAAAGACAGTAGTGGGTTATGCTCCATAAGGAAAAAAAAATGTCAGCATTTCAGTTTTCACTTTTATATTTGGGTTGTTAAGCGTATATCATGGAAGGGATAGATGACCGTTTTGATATATTGATCTGTTTAAGGTATCTCATTAATCTTTCCTCTTCCTACACATTCTTCAGAAAACAAATTTTGTGAGTGTAGATGCTGTCTTTTATATTGCTTTGCTTTGTAAACTCCCACAGTGCTGGCCACAGGAGAAGTCATCAAAATATTTGTTAGATAATTCCTTTTTTGTTATTCTGGAATCTTATAACATGTAAGGAAGCCTAAGACCTGATAAGGTACCCCTAATATATTCAAAGAACATTCAAGAGTAGACAAAGTTCCAATTCATGTACCATCTTCAAATGATTGAGAGCTGAGGGCTGTCCATCTGTGGTGCTGTGTTAAGGACTCTAAAACTTTATCTGAGTTCAGGGGAAAAGAATAGTATGATCAGCTAATGATGTTGCTATAGTGCTGAAAGGATGTATTTTCTAACACATATTTTTCTTTTACCATTTTACAGTACTTGGTTAAGATTTTTTATTACCAGTATAGATATTTGAAGGCCAGATTGCCTCAATCTTCTGTTTCTTCTGATTTCTACCTGGATTCCTAAATTCAAAACATTATGTTTAATCTTTCCTTCCAGGAAGTGGAAGACATCACTGAATGCCACATGAATCACTTCTCTCCCAGGTCAAGACTCCCTCATATCAAACATGAGCATTCCCATTGCTGTCCTTTCCTTTATTCATTGAGCAAATATTTGAGTCAAAAGTCCTATATTAATTTGAGTCAGGAAAACTTCTAGATAATGGGGATACAGTCCTGAAAAAAAACTGTGCCTTTGGGAGCTTAATATTTTAGAGAGGGAAGGAAGATAATTCAGAACATACATAAGTAAAAAATCATATTTTAGATAGTGGTAAGTGCTGAGTGGGAAAAATTAAGCCTATTTTCTGATAAGGGGAATTGAATTGTCAAAGGGGTTTCAAATTTTACATAGAATAACCACAGTGGTCCTTAATGAGAAAGTGACTTTTGAGTAAAGGAAATGTAGGTGCTAGCCATATATATATTTGTGGGAAGAACATTCTAGTAGAGAGATCAGCAGGTGCAGTGGCTATGAGATGAGGTATAGTACATGTCTGGGATATTTTTGGCATAGCCAGGATCCCAGTGTGACTGAACATGAGCAAGAACAGAATAGTTAAACACAAAATCAGAGAAATAATGGAGCCAGCTCATGTAGGGTTTATAAATCTTAGTAAGGACATTGGGTTTTACTCTGGGTGAGACGAGTGAGATGAAAATCCTTTGGACAGTATTGAGGAGAAAAGTAACACGATCTTCCTTAGGTTTTAACAGAAATACTTTGTGTTGAGAATAGATGGCAAGAGGTCAAGGTTAGAAGTAGGAAGACTAGTTAGGAGGCTATTATAATAACCAAAGCAAATGATGATGGTTGCTTGAATCAAGTTTATGGCTGTGTCAGTGGCAAGAAATCATTAAATTCTAGATGCATTTTGAAGATGGAACTGACAGGATCTCCTGAGAGCTTGGGTGTGTAGTGTGACAGGAAGAGAAAAGGGGGACACTGAGGATTTGATCTAAAAAAACAAAGTAATAGTGGAACTATCATTAATATATGCATCCTAAATTTCTGGACTCTTACATCAAAAGAACAAATATTTGTTACCTAGACATTTGGAAGACTCAAAATTAGCTCAGATGAGATTGAAGGAGAATAATAAAGGCTCAATTTCAGAGAGTCTGAGGTTTCTATTAGACACTTATGAGTCAATGTCAGGCAGAGATCAGAAGTAAAATTCAGATCTGCCTCAACTCTTCTACTTTCAGACAAATCTCCACAAAATCTTTTCACTAACACAGTATGAATTGAATCTTCGGTGTTCTCAGTATGCTATGCATGCTTTATATCACAATTTCCAATATATACTGATAAATATATATACTTTCTCAATTTCTGGACAACTACATCAAAACACAAATATATCCTACTTAGAAACAGATAACTGGCAACAGAGTAAGGACAGCAGGTTAAGGAACTGGTGCAGAAATAAAGCAACACCCCAACGAATAAACCGAAAATATACTAAAAATAAGAAGATGGAAGGTAATATCCCTCAGAACCCATCATCATATGTTTAATTCCAAGCCTACATAAACCTAAAACCCATTTATGTGAGGGTTAGCACACCAATTCCTTGATATAATTCAGGCCTCCATCAATAAAGTAAAATAAAGCAGTAGAGAATAAAGGTCAAACCTGATGGGCATCTTAATATTGCTGTCTTCTGTCTTCATGCAGTATTCTTTGGGGATTCCTAAGAACTGTTCCCTAACCTCACATCATTTCCCAGGAACAAAGCCTACAGAACTGTGGCCAGTCCATTTTCCCAAATGTCTTAGATCTTAGTGTAACTGGGCCTACAAGAGTTAAAAGCAACTCTCTAACTCCTTGCAGGCCAACAATAGTAGAAGACTGAGCAAAAGTGGCAATGTGCCTTGAGTGTCTGTTTGTTCCTGGAATTTGGAAATAGAAATAAAAGACAAGCTTAGGAGGGGAACTGAAAAGTGCAACAAGTCTTAATCAACACTCCCTTTTAGATTTATAGGAATCTCTGCACCTGCTGATTATGAAAAAACTCAGAAATATGCATCAGATCCTGGAGTGCAAAAGACTGATGACTGTACAAGTGCCACCAAATCTGCTAGATATAAGATGACTGAAAAACACCCATTCCCCTATTCCACTCAGCCTATATACATTTTCTACTGTAGTAGGCTGATAAGATGGGTCTTTAGGACAATAGTCCTCTCATCTTCCAAATTGCTGGCTTGTTGAACAAAGTTTTCTTTACTCAACACTTTGTCTCTTTGTATATTGGCTGAATCTGGCAGCAGTGGAACCAAATGGGCACAGTTACATTAGGACATCCCCATATATTGACATCCATATTCCCATTTCTGTCTAAGCCCTCTTGATAGTACAACTAACATCAATATTTTCTTTGAAAATATACACAGATGTCACAAGAGCCCTTAAAAGAGGGTTTTAATTGAGCACAAGGTAAAAAAAGGAGCTCAAAAATATGAATCATTAGAACACAAGGCAGGAGGCAATCAAGTGTTAACACACTTGGTACAATTAATAAAGGCTGTGGGATGTAAAAAAAGGAGAAATTAGTGTGGGCTAACATCGTAACATTCTTTTTTTTTATTAAGGTATCATTGACATACAATCTTATGTTCAGGTTTCACATGAGCAACATTGTGGTTACTACATTCCCCCTATTATGAAGTCCCCACATACCCCATTACAGTCACTGTCCATCAGCATAGTAAGATGCTATAGAGTCACTACATGTCTTCTCTATCCTATACTTCCTTCATTGTGGCTCCCCTATGTTATGTGTGCTAATCATAATGCCCCTCAATACCTTTGTCCCTCCCTTCCCACCCATCTTCCCCAGTCCCTTTCCCTTTGGTAACTGTTAGTCTATTCTTGGGTTCTGTGAGTCTGCTGCTGTTTTGTTCCTTCACTTTTTGCTTTGTTATTACATTCCACAGATGAGTGAAATCATTTGGTACTTGTCTTGCTCCGCCTGGCTTATTTCACTGAGCACAATACCCTCTAGCTCCATCCATGTTGCAAATGGTAGGATTTGTTTTGTTCTCAGGGATCAATAGTATTCCTTTGTGTATATGTACCACCTCTTCTTTATCCATTCATCTACTGATGGACACTTAAGTTGCTACCCTATCTTCGCTATTGTAAATCGTGCTGCAATAAATATAGGGGTGCATATGTCTTTTTGATTTGAGTTTTTTGAGGAACCTCCATACTGCATTCCACAATGGTTTGATTGCAGTGGCTAGGACCTCCAGAACTATGTTGAATAAAAGTGGGGAGAGTGGGCAGCCTTGTCTTTTTCCCATCTTAAAGGAAAAGCTATCAGCTTTTCACTGTTAAGTATGATGTTGGCTGTGGTTTTGTCATATATGGCCTTTATTATGTTGAGGTACTTGCCCTCTATACCCATTGTGATAGTTTTTATCATGAATTGAATTTTGTCAAATGCTTTTTCAGCATCTATGGAGATGATCATGTGATTTTGTTCTTCTTTTAATTGATGTGGTGGATGATGTTGATGGATTTTTAAATGTTGTACCATCCTTGCACCCCTGGGATGAATCCCATTTGATCATGATGTATGATCCTTTTGATGTATTTTTTAATTTAGTTTGCTAATATTTTGTTGAGTATTTTTGCATCTATGTTCATCAGGGATATTGGTCTGTAGTATTTTTTCTTTTGGTATCTTTGCCTGGTTTTGGTATTAGAGTGATGCTGGCTTTATAGAATGAGTTTGGAAATATTCCCTCTTCCATTTTCTGGAAAACTTTAAGGAGAATAGGTATTATGTCTTCTCTAAATGTCTGATAAAATTCAGCAGTGAAGCCATCAGGCCCAGGAGTTTTGTTCTTGGGTAGTTTTTTCACTGCTGATTCAATTTCAGTGCTGGCAATTGGTCTGTTCATTTTTTCTGTTTCTGCCTGGGTAATTCTTGGAAGGTTGTGTTTTTTTTTTTAGGATACAAACATGTTTTATTTACATATATTAGCAATGAATAATTACAAAAGGAATTTTTAAATCCATAATAATGTCAACATTAATAAAATACTTCTGAATAGACTTAATCAAGGTGCAAGTCTTGTACATTGAAAACTGTAAAACATTTATAATAAAAAAACTAAAGAAAACCTAAATAAATATAAGGTCCTGCCATGGTGATGGAAGATTTAATATCACTAAGATAGCAATGGCACAAATGCTACCTACAGACTCAGTGCATTTTCTATGAAAAATCCCAACCCTTTTTGGAAGAAATGCACCAGCTGATCCTGTCACATAAGAAATTTCAAGGGACCCCCAAAGAGCCCTTGAAAAGAATCTTTAAAAAGAAAACCAAAGCTGGAGGCACAGGCCTCGCAAAATCAAATCTTAGTACAAAGTAACAGTAAACACTGTGACACTGGCATAGAGATACACAGTTGACCCTAGGACAACAGGTGTATGAACTACACAGGTCCACTTAAACAGATTTTTTTCCAACAAATCTATTGGAAAAATGTTAAGACAACATTTTGAAACATTTGCTTTTTTCTAGCTTACCTTACTGTTAGAATACAACACAAAACATGTATAATGTACAAAATATGTATTAATTGACTGTATTATTGGTAAGTCTTCCAGTCAAAATAGGCAATGAGATTTAGGATAATACTTAAGTTTTGGGGGAGTGAGATATTTTATGTGGATTCTGACTCTGTGGAATGTCAGCTACATAAACCCCCATGTTGTTCAAGGGTCAACTGCATGTATAGATCAACAGAATGGAGGGGAAAGTCCAGAAGTGACTCCAACCATCTACAGTCAGTTGGTTTCTGACAAGGGTGGACAACATTAAATTATGGAAAGAATGGTATTCTCAGCAAACAGTTCTGGGCAAAAGGCTGTCCATGTGCAGAGCAATGAAACTGAACCCTTAACTCATATCATACAAAAATTAACTCAAAACAGGCAAAGGGCTTACATTATAGGTAAAATTATAGACTCTAGAAGAAAACATGAGGATAGACGTTCATGACCTTGGATTTAGCCATGGTTTCTCAGATCTGACACCAAAGGACAAGCAACAGAAGAAAGCATAAATTAGACTTACCCCAAATAAAAAACTTTTCAGCATCAAAAGTCACCAACCAGAATGTGAAAAAAAACAACAGAATGGAAGAAAATATCTATGCCTCGTACATCTGACAAGAGCCTGTTATCCAGAAAACACCACAAACTCGTACAGGGCAACAAGACAACACCCCAATTTTTAAAGTAGATGAAAGACTCGAGGTAAGACATACAAACATTCAACAAACACATGAACAGGCATCACACAGCATTAGTTGCCATGAAAATGCAAAGTAAACCACAGTGACACCCCTGCACACATGGCAATGGCCACACTCAGGAAAACTGAAAATCATATGTTGCCAAGGACGTAGAGGAATTGAAGCCCCTAAACTTTGCTTGTGGAAATGTAAAATGTGCAGCCTGTGTACAACAGTTTGGCTTTTCCTGATAAAGATAAAATACAATTACCTAATTGTGGGTAAACACCCACTCCTAGATAAATACCCCAAAGAAATGAAAATGCTGTTCAAACAGAACCTGGCCCATGAGTACTTGGCAGCACTGCTCACCACAGCAAAAAGGTAGAAACAACTCAAATGCCCATTAAGGTGTGAATGGATGGACAAAATGGGGTTGATCCATAAACTGCATTATTCTGCCATATAATGAAATAAGTAAAAATGGTCCACAGCCAATTTGAAAACAGTACTGGGTCCCCAGAAACTCAAACATAAAATTAACATATGATCAGCAATTCCATTTCAACAAGGACATCTGCCCAAAACATATCAAAGCAGGGACTTAGATATTTGCACGTCCATGTTCACAGCTGCATGACTCACAACAGCCAAAAGGTGGAGATGACCCAGGTGTCCACAGACAGACAAATGGATGAACAACGTGTTTTCTCTACATGGTGGAGTAAACAAGGAAGTCGTGGCACCTGCTGCATGGATGGACCCTAAAGCCATTATGCTCAATGAAATGCACCACATGGTGCATTTATTATGTTCAGTGAGGTGCACCACACAGACAAGTATTATGTGATCCCATGCATGTGAGGTCCTGGAGAGCCCAAGTGAGGTGAAGTCTCTGGAACAGTTCCAGGAAAAGGAAACAGTTCCAGGAATGGAAAGATGTGTGCACACAGCTGGGGCAGGAAGTGACAGCTGCAGTGGGTCTTGCACTGGATTATCATGTGGAGGCCCTAATAAGTCCTTCATTTGGGGTCAGACGGTGGCTCCCTGGAAACATGTCTCTATTTGGAGTCGGGGCCAAGAGGATGTTGTGTGAAGCAGCGGGTGTGCTAAAGTGGGAGGCTGGAGAATTTGTGTGAAGAGTGTTTGCACTGACACTGCAAGTTTTCTGTATGTTTAAAATTGCTGGAAAGTAAATTACTTTGCAGAACAACCATGTCAGTCCTTGCAGGGGTTCAGGTGTGATTAGGAGGTACCTGGGAGGTTTCCTCTCTAGCCACTGGACCTTGGGTGCTGGGACGACCTTGCAGGGGTTCAGGTGTGATTAGGAGGTACCTGGGAGGCTTTCTCTGTAGCCACTGGGCCTTGGGTGCTGGGACGACCTCTCCATCCCGCAGTTCCTCAGGAAACCGAGCTGTCACTGCAGACGCGGCCGGCAGTGTCCTGGGGCCGCAGCGGGGTGGGAAGAATCCCGGCTCCCATCAGTGGCAGGAAGGAAGTCCCCAGGTTGTGTTTTTCTAGAAAGTTGTCCATTTCTTCCAGGTTATCCAGTTCGTTTGCATATAATTTTTCATAGTATTCTCTAATAATTCTTTATATTTCTGTGGCGTTCATAGTGATTTTTCCTTTCTTACTTCTGATTCTGTTTATGTGTGTAGATTCTCAGATTTTTCTTGATAAGTCTGGCTAGGGTTTTATCTATTTTGTTTGTGTTCTCAAAGAACCAGCTCTTGGTTTCATTAATTTTTTCTATTGTTTTATTCTTCTCAATTTTATTTATTTCTTCTCTGATCTTTATTATGTCCTTCCTTCTACTTCCTGTTGGCCTCATTTGTTCTTCTTTTTCCAGTTTCAATATTTGGGAATTTAGATTGTTTATTTGGTATTGTTCTTCCTTCTTTAAATAGGCCTGGATTGCTGTATACTTTCCTCTTAGAACTGCCTTCGCTGCGTCCAACAGAATTTGCGTTGTCGAGCTGTTGTTTTCATTTGTCTCCATATATTGCTTGATCTCTTTTTTAATTTGGTCATTGATCCATTGATTACTTAGGAGCATGTTGTTAAGCCTCCATGTTTTTGTGAGCCTTTTCGTTTTCTTTGTGCAATTTATTACTGGTTTCATACATTTGTGATCTGAGAAGTTTGTTGGTACAATTTCAATCTTTTTTAATTTACTGAGGCTCTTTTTGTGGTCTAGTATGTGATCTATTGTGGAAAATGTTCCATGTGCACTTTAGAAGAATGTGTATCCTGCTGCTGTTGTATGGAGTGTTCTATAGATGTCTGTTAGGTCCATCTGTTCTAATGTGTTGTTCAGTGCCTCTGTCTCCTTACTTATTTTCTGTCTAGTTGATCTGTCCTTTGGAGTGAGTGGTGTGTTGAAGTCTCCTAAAAAGAATGCATTGCATTCTATTTCACCCTTTAATTCTGTTAGTATTTCTTTCGCATATGTAGGTGCTCCTATGTTGGGAGCATAGATATTTATAAATGCAATATCCTCTTGTTGGACTGACCCCTTTATCATTATGTAATGTCCTTCTTTGTGTCTTGTTACTTTCTTTGTTTTGAAGTCTATTTTGTCTGATACTAGTACTGCAATACATGCTTTTTTCTCCCTGTTGTTTGCATGAAATATCTTTTTCCATCCTTCACTTTTAGTCTGTGTATGTCTTTGGGTTTGAAGTGAGTCTCTTGAAGGCAGCATGTAGATGGGTCTTGCTTTTTTATCCATTCTGTAACTCTATGTCATTTGATTGGTACATTCAGTCCATTTACATTTAGGGTGATTATCAATAGATATGTACTCATTGCCATTGTAGGCTTTGGATTCATGGTTACCAAAGGCTCAAGGGTGGCTTCTTTACTATCTAGCAGTCTACCTTAACTCACTTATTATGCTATTATAAACATAGTCTGAAGTTTATTTTTTCTCTTCCTTCTTTTTCTTCCTCCTCCACTCTATATTTTAGGTGTCATATTCTGTAGTCTTTGTGTATCCCTTGGCTGTCTTTGTGGGTAGCTGATTTAATTTTGCATTTGTTTAGTTTTTAATTGGTCTACTTCTTTTGCTGTGATTTTCTCTGATGACAGCTATTTATCCTTAGGCACACTTCCATCTAGAGCAGTCCCTCCAAAATACACTGTAGAGATGGTTTGTGGAAAGTAAATTCCCTCAACTTTTCCTTATCTGGGAATTGTTTAATCCCTCCTTAAAATTTAAATGATAATCTTGCTGGGTAGATTATTCTTTATTCAAGGCCCTTCTGCTTCATTGTATTAAATATATCATGCTATTTCCTTCTTGCCTATAAGGTTTCTGCTGAGAAGTCTGATGATAGCCTGATGGGTTTTCCTTTGTATGTGATCTTTTGTCTTTCTGGCTGCTTTTAATACTCTGTCCTTGTCCTTGATCTTTGCCACTTTAATTATTATATATCTTGGTGGTGTCTTCCTTTGGTCCCTTGTGTTGGGAGATCTGTGGACTTCCATGGCCTGGAGACTATTTCTTTCCCCAGACTGAGGAAGTTTTCAGCAATTATTTCTTCAAAGACACTTTCTGTCCCTTTTTCTTTCTCTTCTTCTTGTATCCCTATAATGCAAATATTGTTCCCTTTGGATTGGTCACACAGTTATCTTAATATTCTTTTATTCCTAGAGATCCTTTTTTATCTCTCTGCCTTAGCTTCTCTGTATTCCTGTTCTCTAATTCCTTTTCTATATACTGTCTCCTCCATCTCACCTAATCTGCTTTTAAATCCTTCCATTGTTTGTTTCTTTTCAGTTTTCTCCTTCCAGAGTTTGTCCCTTAGCTCTTGAATATTTTTCTGTAGCTCCATTAGCATGCTTATGACTTTTTAAAAATCTTTTTCAGAAATATTGGTGATTTCAGTCTCACTGAGCCCTCTTTCTTGTGTTTGAGGGATTTTGGATTGAACAAGGTTCTTCTGCCTTTTCATAGTCCTGGAGCGATTGGAGTGGTCACAGGCGAGTGGTGCGGGTGTTAACTGGGAGGACAAAGTCCCTTCCTGCTTGCATGTCACTGTGCCTGTCTCCGCTGCCTGTGCCAGTTAACCATGCACAGGGAGTGTCCTCTGAGTTAATCCTCTAAGATGCCTTGGGCAGGGTGGCCCTTGGGATGGCCTAGGGTGATGGCGGGGGTCACTGACAAGCGTCAGGGTTGTTTGCAGGTAGGGCTTTGTCTGTCTCCTCTGTCTGGGCAGGTTAGCTGCATGCAGGGAGAAGCCTCTGCATTCAGCTGTGTAGTTGCTGTAGGCGGGGCTGGCCTCTGGCTGGTCTGTAGCAATGGCAGGGACAGCGGATTTGCACACAAGTGCTGTCTGGGAGGAAGGAGTGGGAAGCTGCTACTGCAGTGAGGGGCCTCTGGGCTGTGTTGCTAACCAGGGGGATAGGGCACCTGAAGCTCCTGAAAGTTGCCAGCCTGCTGGGCTGAGTGTGCCAAGATGATTTTGTCCACCTGTTCCTTCTCCTAAACCCTTGCCCTTTTAGTAGCCTTCTGACTGTTGAGAACTCTTTTAAAGCATGTCTTTTTCTTTTGTCCCAAGGCAGCCGTTGTTGGAACCTTTTCGCAGTCTTAGTCTCTGACTTTGGTTTTCAGCCCCTCTGATCTCCAGAACACCATGCAATGTGGGTCTGTGCTCCCAGGGTAGATTTCTAGGGCTGGGTATTTAGCAGTCCTGTGCTTCCACTCCCTCTGTGCTCTGATTCTCTTCCTCTTACTGGTGAGCTGGGGTGGGGGGAGTGCTTGGGTCCCACCAGGTCATAGCTTTTTATTTTACCCTTTTCAGTGAGATGATGACTTCTCCCAGATGTAGACTGGCTGGTGTACTCTTACATCTGGTCACTCTTTTAGGAATAGTTGTATTTGCTGTATTTTCAAAATATATGTGATTTTGGGAGGAGATTTCTGCCACACTACTCATGCTGTCATCTTTTCTCCTCTCTCTCTTGATATGTCCCATCAAAACATTCTTATGAAGTAAAAATGTTATAGCTGATAGTGGAAATAGGAAATAAGGGGATTGATAGATGGAAGAGATCACTTTTATAAAATTTTATGGTGATTTTAACAGCCTGGAAACAAAAACTGGATTAATGCTGAAGCATTCCTCATTTGCTGTAGAGAAAAATGGTGACACATTTTGTTTCCCCTTATTTGAAATATTTCTGAACTTTTACTACCTTTCATTCTGTTTATGTCCAAATGTGAAATCCTGTTTGTTTTTTATAATTTTTGTTATTTTAAAGTTACATTCAAACAAAAATCAGTTAACCTAGGCAGCATAAGCTGTGATATGCCAGAACAAATCAGCTCAGATCATAAGTGTTTTCTCACTACTTTAATCTATTCTTTTTGATTCAAGGTGGTTTGCATTAAAAATTCTCTGTATGTTAAAGCCATGCTCCTCAAGTCAGCAGGTTCTAGGTTCAGGTACTTTTAAGTCAGTTTTTTCCTTATATGACTGAATGAATAGAATTGGAAATCATGCAGAATGTGAAGCAATTCTTTGCTGTGTGGGTGTCTTGCCTGAGGGTTTCAGCCCCAGGCAAATTCACTATGGATTTGCTGAAACCCAGAAATGACAATGGAACATTATTGGAGTAAAAGGGTTTATATCTGGCTTTATTCTCACGGCAGTAGGTCAAGCACTAGAATCACATCTGCATCCAGCAATCTGCAGGTGCATAATCCTCCTCTGTCTCTGTCTCTGCTCAGAGTGCTGGGGCAGAACTCTTCATATAGTGACTCAGTTAATAATAGCTTATTGCCTATGGGTGCAGAAGCATTAGCTTACCAGTAGCACAATTACATCATCAAATAATTTAGGGTCAGGTGAGGATACTGGCCATAGACACTTCCATTTTCCCCACAGAGCTCATAGAGAGTATGGGCTCAGACACAACTGTTGGCAAAGGTGAAAGCTTTCAAGAATTCTAGGTGCTCTGTCGTACATAAATCAGAAGGAAAACAGGTGGCTGAGGATGAGAAATTTAAACTAAGAGTTAGTATACAGTGTCTGCAGGCCAGTCAGAAAGAATATAAACTAGCTGTCCTGACAGTGAAAACTGCTGTCATGATACTTTAGACATATACATTTAGATGTGCCAAATTATACTCAGATGAGCACTCCTATTTCTATCACTATTATCTATTCATTTGTTAAAGATTTAGTGAATGACAAACATGCATCGTACATTGACTAGGAGCTGATAACACCCTGAAATGGCTCCTGTTGATGAAAATTCATCTAGGCAAAGGTAGAGATCCCACCTATTTCTTGATAGGATGGGATGTAAGGGACAGAGTTTTTTTCCTATAGTTCTTGTACCTTCATAGAAACTTAGAGAAAATAGTCTGTTTAACAAGGATACCTAAGCTGTGACCATCACTCCAAGTTTTTTATCTTAATAACATTCATCCATTTACTTATTCGGCAAATGTTTACTAAGCATGTACCACATATCAGACACTGTCTCAAGCATTTGGACTTTATCAGTAGAGAAAACAAAGATCTCTCCCCTTATACAGCTTAAATTATAATGTGCAGATAAAAACAATTATAGTGAAAAGGTGAACTTTCAATATTAAAGACTAGTGAGAGTGATGAGAAGAGGATACATTTTTGTTTAAGATTCCCTGAATGCTCTGAGATAGAATTCATGTAAAGAAGGTTTTTATCCTAAAGTTTAGACTCTTATTATCTCCTTAGACTTTTTCTTTCCATTAACGTGTAGCACAGATATACAAACAGTTACACCATTTTAATCTCCTTTTTCTCTAAGATAATTCTTGCATCATGGGTCTCTCTAGATTGGGCTAATTCTGAGCCCAGAAACTTGAAGTCAGAAATCTTATTTCAGTGCTTTATTTGTTCCTAATACTGGGAAGGCCATAACCTCACTCAGGAATTCATTAGTTAGTATTTACTTTCACTTATTTATATGATATACTCCCACCTAAAACAGAAAGTTACACATGTTATCAGACAAATTGAAAGCTCAAAAACAGCATTTGTGTGTAGAGATAAGAAAGTTACCCAAAATGTAAGTTAAGACAATTCTTAAAGCAATGTAACTATAAAAATTCATGAAGAACTAGTGACACTTTCTTTTCACAAATGGACTGTATAAATATGAGTGACAGGTAACCTGGGATATGTACTATTTTAGTCAAAATTACCTGAGTTCATCCTTTTCTGGAAATGCAACTAGAAAAAGTAATCGGCAAAATGATTATCTAAGGAAAAGAATTCATTAGGAAGCACTTCTGTAATCAGAGTAAGGACCTCCAAAAAATTGCTTTTCAAGAAGAGTAAAGAGAACACTGGTAAAAATTGTCAAAAAACAACTTTTCCAGAACTCTATAAATTAAGGAAAGGCTTGCAACAATCACAGGAGCTTTTATTCAAGAAAATTGGCTGAATCTCAGTAAAATTTGTGAGCCTTGTGGCTTTTAACTTGTGTTTTCTCACCTACCACCCCCGAAAATCAAAAGCCTTGCAATACTAAAAGCTGTGAAAATCAGAAGTACAGGAGCCACTGAAGAGGGCAGAATGGATTTAGAACTCCCCAAAAGACCCATTCTCAGAGAACTGTCACTGTTTGACCTGTCTGGAAGATCACTAAAAAGCTCCATTCTCAAGGCTTGAGTTTATTTGACCTGACTCAGATCTGACACTGTGCAGCCCTAATGCATTTGCTGAAAACAATCATTTGCAATTTGACAACATAGCTGCTTGAGGTGTGATACCAGTTGGACTAATGGAAAACTGACCACAAACTTGAATAGAGCAACTGGGGAATTAGATTTCTATAGGGGACTTGGAAAAGCCTCAATATATTCCAGAGATTTTAGAAGTCCACACATATGAGAAGGGCTGTGCATCAGCCCACGAAAAGTCTGAGAAGGTCTTAATATCTCACATCTGGCTGACCTTGAGACTCTCTACAAGCTGGAAGTGAAGACTAAAGCAGTGTACAAACTGGCTGCCAGAGCATTTAAGGTATGCCCCAATACACTCACAGAGCCCACTGGCAAAGTTCAGAAAATCTACTGGTTCAAGGCACTTAAGGAAATCTCTGGCCAATCATTAGCTAATCTCCCAAGAGACGTCGGTGGTCACATAAAGAATAAAGACATTGCAGAATTAGTCAAGAAAAGCCACTAAACAATAACAACAATAAGTATTACAAAAATCAGAAACAAAAAAAACCCAATGTGAGACATTTTATTTCTATAGTTGCTATGTTATATTATTCACAATTTCCATTTTAAACAATTATGAGATGTACAAAGAAATAGGAAAGTATGGTCCATACAAAGGAAAAAGCAATTAGTAGAAATTGTCCCTGAGGAAGCCCACTAGACAAAAACATTAAGTCAACTACTATATATATGTTAGGCAGGAAGCCAGAGATAAGCAGGAGGAGAGGCCTGAGTGACCACAGAGAAGTTGAGGCTAGCGAGTTAAGCTACAGATAGCTTACGCCAATGAGAAAATCCCTAGAAGGAGGAGTAATACCACAGAGACATTCCACAGGCTAGAGTCTTTATAAAGTCATTAAAATAAATCTGCACTGTGGTTTTGCCCCCCCCCCCCACCACAAAGCAATCAGAAAGAATTCTAGGAAAGAGCATGCACAGTAGTAATTAGCTTACAGGATTGCCAGACTGTTAATCAACATTTGTTTACATAACAATATTCCCCTAAAACCCCTTGCAAACCCCATAAAAAGCAAGTTTCTCTGAATATTTGGGGCCTGTCTGCCACTAGATCAAGGCCTACTCTATTACAGAGCATAATAAAATTACTTGTCTCCTTTCTGGACTTTGACTTCATTCTAACTTCTGAGTCACCAAACTGAGAGTTCCTTCATAACATATTCATTCAAATAACTAAATGAAACCATGTTTAATGAATTACAAGAAAGTATAAAAATTATCTGTCACTAAAATAAAGAATATCAACAAAGAAAAAATTTTAAGAATCAAATATAAATTCTGAACTTGAAAATAAAAATAAATGAGAAATTCATGAGAGGGGCTACATAGCAGATTTAAGCAGACAGAAGAATCAGTGAACTTGAATATACATCAAATGAGTTTATCCAGTGTGAGGAACAGGAAAAAAATAAGAAAGAAAATGAAGAAAGCCTTAGAGACTTATGAGACACAAAGAAGCATACCAATATACACTTAATAGAAATCCGTGATACGATAGAGAAAGGGGCATGTTACAGGATGAATTGTGTTACCTCAAAAGGCTATGTCAGGGTTCTAATCCCCAACACCTCAGAATGTGACCTTATTTAGAGATAGGATCTTTATAGATGTAAATCAAATTAAAATGAGGTCATTAGTGTGGGCTCTAATCCTATATGACTGGGGAAATTTGAACAGACACAGGGGAGATAATGTGGAGATACTGAAGAAATTCCATGTGAAGACAGAGGCAGAGGTTGGGATTATATTGACAGAAGTCATGAAATGTCTGAGGCTACCAGAAGCTGGAACGCACATGGAAAGAGCTTTCTCCACAAGTTTTATAGTGAATATGATTCTACCGACACCTTGATTTCAGACTTTTAGCCTGCAGAACTGGGAGGCAGTAAATTTCTTTTGTTCTAAGCCATCCAACCTGTGGTACTTGGTTACTGCAGTCTTAGGAAACTTGTAATACACAGTACAAAGAATATTTGAAGAAATAATGTCTGAAACCTCTCAAATGTGATAAGAGACATCAACCTACACATACCAGAATCTCAATGAAGTCCAAGAACGAAAACTCAAAAGAGACCCACACCTAGACACATCAAAACCAATGTGTCAAAACCAAAAAAGAAAAAGAAAATATGGAAAGCAGCAAGAAGTAATTCATCACATATAGGGGATCCTCAATAAAATGAACAGCTGACTTCTCATTGGTAGAGGCCAGAAGACCGTGGGATGGCATGTTCAAACCTCTGAAAGAAAAAGAAACCAAGAATTCTATATCTAAATAAGCAAACTTCAAAAATTAAGGGGAGAATATGATATTCTTAGATCAACAACAGAGAATGTTTTCAGCAGATCTGCCCTACAAGAATTGTTAAAGGGAGCCCTTCAGAGTGAAAAGAAAGGACACTAGAAATAACTCACATCCACCTAAAGAAATAAAGACCATGGACAAAGGTAATCACACAGGTGAATATAATATGTTATTATTTATAATTATTTTATTTTCTTATCTGATTAAAAGACAATTACATAAAGCAAAAATAAATTGTAAAATTGTTTTGATGGGCTTATAATTTTAAAAGATACTATTTGTATGACTATAATAGTACAAGGATCAGGGATGGAGAGTTGCTATACTGGAGCAAATTTTTTGTATACAGTTAACATAAAATTTGTAGTAATCTGATATGTTAATTGTAACTCTTAGGGAAACCACTAAGAACATTACTTGGAAAATGAAAGAGGAGAGGAAACAAGAACGGAATGAAATAGTATAGAGGAAATATATTTAACACAAAAAAAGATAGTAATAGAGTAACAGAAAAAACAATACAAAGAAAGCCTAAGATGTATGTAAAAGAAATAACAAATAGCACATGTAAGTGCTGGCATAGCAATTGCTAAATTAAATCTCTCTTACATCTCTCACCTCCTCCCTCCCTCTCTCCTTCACACACAGACACAAACACACACACATACACACACATGCAGACAAATTTGCATACCCATATTGAGAATGCCATTATTTGATTTATCAAGAAGGTTGTAGGAAAGTGTCTAAGAAACAATGCATGAAGCTAAGTTACAAGATTAAAATATAGACATATATTCTTGCTGGTAAATTGGTGATACTAGTAATAGAGACTTCACTTAAGACCATGTTATTTTTCTTTTATCATAAAGATAATTTTAATTTACTTAAACAGGCTTGATTTGAGCCCCATAAAAGCACCAAATAAATCCACCTCTTTAAAGGAAGCCCCATAGGAAGAGATTCTGAATTATATAGAGTTCACAATTTATTTAAAATGTACCTTGAATCTCAGGATTCAGCTGTCATGTATAGGCAGAGCATATGCCATTGAGTTTGGGGTGTGGGTAAGTTTTCTGTAGAGGCATTGTGGATTCTCAGATTACTACCCATTCTAATGAATCTCCCATTTCAGTGCGAAGTGCTGCCCTTCATGGCTAATGGAAAGCTGAGAACTATCTGTGGCAGAATAGCATTCCCTAATTTGTTATCTCAGGGGAAAAAAGTCATATTTTTTCGAATCCTGAAAATGTTTCCTCATGAAGCGACAGCAATTTGGGATATTTTTGGCCAGTGCAATAAGCAAGTAAACTAATCCATAAAACTAGGCTGTGGTATGAGCATGTAGGTCAATCTTTCCACTTAATTTTGATTAACACTGTCATCAAAAACATAGAAATTACACTTTCCATCAAAGTCATGGCTATTCTGTGCCACTCAAATTCAGCTACATGAAAGAGACCTTTTGTGTGATTTAATTGTAGGTTTAGAGGAATGCAAAGGGGATTCTTCTGAGATATTACAATTGTCTAGATTTTGCTCTAGAATAGACATATGTCACCTCAGAACTTAAGATTACATAAACATGTTCTCTCAGTCATGGTGTCAATGACAGTCTGGCTATAAAGAACTTAATCAATGAGTCCAGAGATGTTTAGGGCTGAGGATCAAGTACTCTGAATTATTCCTATGATACTGTTACTAGTACCATTCATCAAGCAAGGAAAATGACATCTGCTTGTCCTGGAAACATGCAATATTCAACTTTATAGTGCATGTAGGAGTTAGCTTGTAGTGGAGACTGGGAACACTAGGCAAGTGAGCTGAAATTTAAAGATCCTAAGGTTGCTGGATGTCACGACAGGGCAGGATCTGAAAATCAACTAGTTCAGTAGAGTAGGAAATCAGTTATTCTCAGCCATAAAAGGAAGTTAGGGTTCTTAAAGCCTGCAAGTCAAGTCAGTTGATTCCTATGATGACTCAGTGGTGACTTCAAAGTGGGACAGACCTGGATCAGTTCAGAAAATAAAGCTAAATCCTAAGGCAAGGTAAAATGCAGTTATACATAGTCAAAGTACCACGGCATGGATTTAAGTATACTCTGCAAAGCTGGGTTAGAAATACAATTGAAGTCCTGAGGAGATGGGAAGTAAGAGAATTCTAAATAGATAAAGTGAGATTGAATATCTACAGTATTGAACAAGATGGTCTTGCTCTACTACGTTAAAAAAATAATTAGTTTCTGAACTGTCAGAAAGAGAAAGAACTTTCAAAAAGGTTTTGAGGGGGGTTCCAGATAACTGAAGCCTAGGCAGTATCAAAAATGGGTTAATTCAAAGAGAGAAACTTTAGACAGATTAGAGTTTCTGGATGCAGACTGTGAAGAAAATGAAAATTTTATTTAGCCTCTCTCTGAGCAGTTTTAATAGCAGACACACTAAATTTAACAGTAACAGGGAAAACTAAGAGGGGAAACCCAGAGTCCTGCCTGAGAAGCAATAATACAGAATCTAGGAAATGAAAGAGGTTAAGATAGTGACACCAGCAGACTGAGAACAGAATGATTCTGGTGGTTAGCTTTTAATATTCTTTTTGTCTTTCTGATATGGAACACCATAATTGGGCAGCAAAGTAATAATAACAATAACACACTAAAGTGAGATTTACAGTTTATAATGTTTTTTCACTATCATTTCATGGGAAACCTTGTATCTGTAGATATATGTTGGATAGTATTTGTACCTGGTTGTTGTAAGATTATGAGAGCTGGAATTACAAAGAGAGTTCATTATACACCCGGATATACCAAAAGAAGAATCATCTGGGGGACCTGCCTTCTCTTTTTGTGTAGTGCTTTTACAAACATTTTGCCCATTTTCATTTTGAGTAGTGTGTCTTTTCCTTTTTGATTTCTAAGCATTTTTTTCTACATTTTGGATACTAGTCCTTGGTCAGCTACATGGATGGAAAATATTTTTTCTCACTCTGCAACTGTTTATCTTGTTTTTCTTTTAAACTTTTATGGAAAGTAGACAGAACAATGACCTTCTATATACCCATTACCCAGCTTCTACAGTTACCAGCACATGGCCAATCTTATTTCATCTAAATATCAAATACCCTCTTCCATTTTATTTCTCATTATTATTGTTATTGTTAACTAAAGTCCCTGTTTTATTCCAATTGCCATAATTTTTATGCAATGTCCTTTTTCAGTTCCAGGATTCCATCCAGGATACCATGTTACATTTAAGCCATCAAGTCTCCTTAGGCTCCTCTAGATGGTTAGTTTCTCAGTTTCCTTGTTTTGATGACTATAACAGTTTTGAAGAGTACTGGTAGAATATTATGCAGAATGTTCTTCATTTGGTATTTGTCTCTTGATGAGACTGTGAACATGGAAGTTTTAACTTAGTAACTTTACCTTTGCCAAATAATATCAAGAGTACATTCTATCATCAGGTTAACCTTGATCACCTGGCTGAGGTAGCGTTTGTGATAGCCTCCAAAGTAAAGTGACTTGCCCATTTTCCATACTGTACTCTTTGGAAGCAAACCACTAAGTGACATTGAAGGGGTAGGGAGTTATAGTCTACTTCCTTGAGGGTATATTATCTACATAAATTACTTGGAATTCTTCTTCACAGATCTGTCTATTCCTTCCAATTATTTATTTCTTAAAACCATTTACTTTTACCAGTATAGACTTGGAGATATTTATTTTTATACTTTGGGTTATAATCTGATGCTCATTTTAATTGAATATTTCATTTTATATATTACAGTTACATTTCTTTGTCACAATCTACATTCCATTCTGGAATTCCCCGTCCAACCAAATACATATATTTTTAATCTGTATATATTAAGTATCACTCTTTTGACTATAAAGTTTTATGGGTTTTGACACATAGGAACTTATATCCAACATTACAGTATCATATAGAACAGTTCACCACACTAAAAAAAAAATCCCCTGTATTTCATCAACCTTCACCTTTTCTGCAAACCCTTGGCAGCCAATGATTGATTTTTCATCTCTATATTTTTGCCTTTTTCAGATCAGCATATTAAAGTTATACCGTATGTTGCCTTTTTAACCTGGTTTCTTTCACTTGGTAATGTCCATTTAAGATTCATCCATGTTTTGGTGTGGCTTAATAGTGCTTTCCTTTTTATCACTGAATAGTATACAATTGTAGGTATGGCCACAGTTTGATTATCCATTCACTTATCGAAGGGCATTTTGTTTGCTTCCAGTTTTTGGCAATTATGAATAAAGTTGCTATGAACATTCATGCACAAGTTCTGTTGTGGACTTTTAGAAGCAGTTGGTAAATACCTAGGAGTGTGATTGCTAGATTGTATGGTAACACTGTGTTTAGCTTTATATAAATCTGTCAAACTGTCTTCTAAAGTGGCCGTACCCTTTTGCTTTCTCATCAGCAATGTCTGAGAGTTTACTGCCCACATCCTTTCCAGCAATTGACACACTGTCAGCTTTTTCAGATTTTAATCATTCTAGTATGTATGTATTGACACCGCATTGTTATTTTAATGTGCATTCCCCTAATAACAAATGATATTGACTTTCTTTTCATATGCTTATTTTCCATCTTTATATCTTGTTTGATGAAGTGTCTGTTAAGATCTTTTGTCCATTTTGTAGTTGGGTTGTTTTGTTATTGTAATAGTTCTTGTACATTTTAGGTATGAGTCCTTCATCTGGTATGTGATTTGTAAATAGTTGCCCCAGTCGATATGTTGCCTTTTCATTGTCTTATCACTGTTTTTGTCAGAGGAAAAAAAAAGTTTTAATTTAAATACGAACTTATTTTTTCTGTCATGCACTTGTACTTAAAACTCATCACCAAAGTGAACATCACATAGATTTTCTCCTATATTTTATTCTAGAAATTTTATAGTTTTGCATTTTACATTTAAGTGTATGATCTATTTTTAGTAGTTTTGAAGGTATAACAGCTTCAAAATAGGTTTCTTTTATTTTGCAAATGAATGTCCAATTTTTACAGCAACATTTCTTGAAAAGATCATCTATTCTCCACTGAATTGCCATGTACCATTGTCAAAAAAAAAAGTGTTCTGTATTTGTGTGGATCTATTCCTTGGGCACCCCATTCTCTTCCACTGATCTGTGCATCTATTATTTCACCAATACAATCCTGTCCTGATTTCTGTAGCTATACAATAAGTCTTGAAATCAGTAATGTATGTCCTTCAACTTCACTGTTAGTCTTCAGTGTAGTGTTGGCTATTAGGTCCTTAGCCTTTCCACACATATTTTAGGATTGGTTTATCAAGATCTACAAAAGAGCTTGCTGGGATTTTTGCTGGGACTGTATCTCACCTATAAATCTAGTTTGGAAAAAATGACATCTTAACAATGCTGAATTTTGTAATCCAGGAACATAGAATATGTTGCCATTTAATTAGTTCTTCTTTGATTTAGTTTTTCAGTGTTTTGTAGTTTTCTGCATACAAATAATATACATATTTTGTTAGATTTATGCCTAAGAACTTCATTATTTTGGTGCTATTATAAGTGGTATTGTATTTTAAAATTTCAAATCCCCATTGTTAACTTCTGATATATAGAAAAACAATGGACTTCTTTATACTGACCTTGTATCTGCACCCTTGATATATTTGCTTATTAGTTCCAAGAGAAGATTTCTTTTCTTTTTGGATAGGTTCTTTGGGATTTTCCACATAAACAATCATATAATCTGTGAACAGGGACAATTTATTTTCTTTATTTCCAATCTATATAATTTTTATTTATTTTTATTTTCTTATACTAGGTAAGACTTCCAGTATGATGCCGAATGGCAATGATGAGAGAAGGCATACTTTCTTTGCCCCTAATCTTAGGGAGAATATGTTAAGTCTCTCACCATTAAATATGATATTAGCTGTAAGGTGTGTGTAATGTACTTTATCAGGCTGAGGAAATTCTTTTATGTTTCTGCTTTTTTTTTTTTAAGTTTTGTGATGAATTCTCACATTATTTTAAAATAAGTCCAAGAAATTATATCATTGCATCTATACACAATTAACAACTTTAAGAATCATAACCATAGAGTCCATTATCACACCTAAAATTTACAATTCTTTAGTATCTTCAAATATACAGATAATGCTCACATTTCCAATTGTCTTATAAATGTCATGTTTTTGACAGTTTAAATTAGGTTCTGAATGAGATCCTTACATTGTGATTATGTAATACACACTTTATACCTCTTAAACTCTGTTTTTTCCAAAAACTTTAATTTTCCTTTAATTTAAGAAACCAGCTAATTTGTCCTGGAGATTTCTTACATTCCGAATTTTGTTAATTGCATCCCCAAAGTATCATTTAGGTTTTAATCTGTTCTCTGTATTTCATGTAAATTGTACTAGCTCTCACAACTATCAGATTCATATTAATTCTTTGGAAGATTATTTCAAGAAGTGTTGATGTGTTTCTACCATAAGGCAAATAATTTATCTTTGTCTTTTTGAATTGTTAGCAGATCAATGACTAGGTCCATTTATTCAGTAGGAGTTGCAATATGGTGCTATTCTATCATTCCTAAACCCTAAAGATAAAATTTCCCTCATCCATATTGTTGTCACCCAGAGAAATGTGATGGACCTCTAACCCAAAAATTTGGTTTAGATGTCAAAACTGATGATGCAAATACATTAAGAGGGTATAAAAAGGTTCTTTCTCATGTAATCAGCCTTTCTGCAGAGAACAGAGTATGCTCCCAAGAACTAAGAATTGCTTGCCAGAGAAAGGAGTCTGGCTTGGGGTTTTACTGAGGGTGGGGCTGGTGTGAGGATTCCTGCAGGACAGAGGTTTGTGTGGTTTGAACTGCCCACTGGCACAGAAGGTTGGAGTACCCATGCTTTTTTTTATCTGCTTGCCCAGATACGAGTCAGAAAAGGAGAGGGAGGAGCAGGGATTAAAAGCTGGGTGTGGTTACACGATATTCTGGGGAGGAGTCTTTTCTACTCTGGTCATATTTATAGTTATAAGTTTCTTCCTTCAAAGAGTCTCAAATCAGTATTGTAAGGGTTAGGGCCTCTTCCAAGGTAATGATTGCTTTCAATTTCTCTCTCTCTCTATCATCTCTCTCTCTATCTCTCTATTTATTTATTTATTATTTTAATAGACTTTTTTTAGGGCAGTTTTAGATTCATAGCAAAATAGGGCAGAAGGTACAGAGACTTCCCGTATGTCCCCTGCCCCCACATATCCATAATCTCTTTCATTATCAACATCCTTACCAGACACCAGAGTGGTACATTTGTTGGGAATGATGAGCCTACATTTATACATCATTATTACCTAGAGCCCATAGTTTATATTAGGGTTTCACTCTTGGTGTTCTGCATTCTTTGGGTTTGGGCAAATGTATAATGGCATGTATTCCCTATTATAATATGAAACACAACAGTTTCACTGCCCCCAAAATGCTCTGCTCTCTAACTCTTCATCCCATCCTCCCCTCAAGCCCTTGCAACTACTGATCTTTTTACTGTCTCCATAGCTTTGCCTTTTTGAGAATGTCATGTAGTTGGACTCATACAGCATGTACCTTTTCTAGATAAGATTCTTTCACTTAGCAATGTGTATGCATGCAAGTTTCCTCCATGTCTTTTCATGGCTGAATAACTCATTATTTTTAGTGTTGAATAATATTTTATTATCTGGATATACCACAGTTTGTTTATCCATTCACCTACTGAAGTATATCTTGGTTGCTTCCAAGTTTTGGCAATTATGAGTAAAGCTGCTATAAATATCCATGTGTGTGGACATGTTTTCAACTTCTTTGGTTAAGTACCAAGGAACATAATTGCTAGATTGTAAGGGAAGAATATGTTTAGTTTTGAAACTACCAAACTGCCTTCCAAAGTGTGAGCCATTGGCATTGTTTACACTCCAGTCTATAAATATGGCATATCACTCAATTTATTTAAGTTATCTTGATGTCTCTCAATAGCATTTCCTAATCTCATCCATAAAACATTTTACATAGCCTTTAGGAGGTTTATTCTCATGTATTTGATATTTTGAAACTCTCTACATTTTATCTTTTCAAATTTTCATTTTCTAATGATTTTTGCTGGGATATATAAAAGAATTGATTTTAAATACTCATTTTAAATCAAGGAATCTTGCTAAACTTTCCTATTAACTCTAGTAATTTACCTGTAGATTCCTTTAGACTTCCTATGTAAGTAATTATGAACTGCCAATAATAACAATTTTACTAACTTATTTTATCAATCCTTACCATTTTATTTTTCTTGCCTTATTCTGCTGGCTCTGACTAGTAGCAAAATGCAGAATAGAAAAGGTAATTATTTGAACCTTGTAGAGCTATATCTAAAATAGAGAAAGGTTTGGTTTCTGTGGAGAAATCATGTATCATCTGCAGTCACAGAGGAAAAAAAAAACTTTTTTTTTCCTGCTTGGCAAACCTAGCTTCATGTGACAGCTGCTACTGTCTGACCAGTGATAATAAAATCTGTTGTGTATCCCTTCGCCTGCCATCTATTTTTGTGCTGCTTTGGATATGTTAGGGAAGGAGAAAGCAGCTTTGCAGGAGGACATATGTTCACTAAACTGTGGCCAATCAATTTGGATAATCTCTAGTGTGAATTTTCACCTTAGGCAGACAAGTTTTCCACCACTAAGCAAGCTCTGCTTTCTGTAGAAATAACTCAGTAGGCTTGGAGTTCACAGAAATCTAATAGATGTTTCTAATTTTTAAACAGCATGAGATAGTTTTTTTATAGGAAAAATACTGCACATAAGTAAAACTACTTATTACAAAAGGTCATTGATTGGCTAGTTTTTATATTAGCCTGACAATTAACTGGTTGAAAAAAATACAAAATGCATTCAACTACTAAGACTTTTTTCCCCCCCTGAATGACAAAACAGGTTTGTTTTTTCCTAATCAGCTTAGGTTTAAAAAAGATTTCTTAAAAGTTATGGCAGATCTGTTCAGATAAAATAGTTGCGAAGCATTGTTAAGTTTTAAGGAGGATGTGAGGAACAAAGTTTTATGTTTTTAAATGATCTATTTTCTTACTTCTCTTTGTCCTCTCTTTACGATTCCCTTGTTTATTCTGATGGTTCCCATCCTTCTCCAACAAGGGAACCATCAAGTAGCATCAAGTTTACTATTGCAGGGATGGCAAAGTACATGCACAGGAAAGTTTTCTACCCCTTCCTTTACCCATATCAGATACAAATTGATGACAATAGCCTTTCCTGATGAGCAATGACATAGCTGGCACTCCAAGTGTCCAACCAGTCAAAATTGGCATTGGAGATGGAACCTACATATAGTAACATAAAAGGGAACATAACTCCCAGAGTTGAGATACCTATTTGGCTATAAGGTAAGGCTGTTCCTTCTGTACAGGCCTGGCCTGTTACCTCTAGACCATTATGCCTAAGAAGTATAGGCTATTAAATTTGAACCACTAGAATCCTAAGATTAGTAAATTCAAGTTGTATTAATGATGATACATACTCAACTGCGCTACTGTATGTGTTTTGGAGAAGGTAGAATATAGAGGCTTTCTAAATTAATGTATATGGAATATAATCCTAGTGTGGATTGGTTTTTAACACATGCTTTTCTAGATTGTTCAACAATTTTCAGTGAAAGATTTCTAGGGGATATTAGAATAATAAGTCAACAGAATTTTCTATGTCTTCATCTTCCATGCAGCAGGAAGCAGGTGTCTCACTGTTTGATTCAATGCTAAGTGGGGCAGGAGGAGGAATTGGAAAAACTTTAGTTCTTGGGCCTCACAGAAATTTCTAATGGCTGCAATGAGTAATACAGAAAGCCATAATTATTTCTAAATACTTTGCCTTTAAGATGGTGTTTGGGTAAATAATTAGCTTGTAATGGCCTTGATAATTTCTGACATCTGTTACCTCAAATCTGCTGATTTTACTTTTAAAAATAGCAAAGAATATTCTTGAAACATTACAAAATTGAATGCAGAAATATTCCAAGTACCGACTTTGAAAGATACTTGGTGCATCTTTCCCTGGATTTTAAAAAGCAATGTTCTATTATAGTTAGAAAAAAGAACCAAACCAGAATATACAGGGGTTAGCAAATGTCTGTAAAATATCTTATTTTTTGTGTTTCATATTTGAGAGAGAAAACAGGAAATGGTACTTGCCAGAGATTGTGGAAAGAAAAGTTTTCATGCCAGAGAGGTTCTTTATTGTAAGAACTTAGCTACCAAGTTAAATAATTAATAATTAAACCCATGCTTTTCATCCATAGGAAGGAAACATGATTTCTTTTTAAATTGAGAGTCTTAAAAGATAAATTTTAAATGTAATATAAGAAGCCAAGATACACCTCTTATTATCTCTGATCAGTGAGGCAGAAGTCAGAATAAGGCACATCGGAACAATACAAAATTGACTCCAGATCAAACTTGGCCCAAAGAGTCTTTCTGAATTAACCACACTTCATTGAATACAGCTTAAGTGTAAAACCTACGTAGAAAGTATCATGAAGTTTAGGAACTGGTTACCTACAGTTCTGAAAGCAAGCTTTCTCAAAAGATTGACTGTTATGCATTTTTAATTGTGAACAAGTGGATTGCACACAACATTGGTTTAGTACTAACTTGATGCATTTTATATTTATAATTTAATGCACTTATCTTAAAGTAACTAAATGGAATGACTGTCATTCCTTGAGAATGTGGAAGAAAGCCTTTATAAATCATAGCTTTAGAATAATCTTAGTTTATATCATATACCCATCAAAAACTATAAAGTAAAATACAGTACCACTTGGATTAGATGTGCAATTTACATTAGTTAATGCTTTCAAAGCACTTTTTTTGCCCCTTCAGGGTTGCACTTGTACTGATAAATTAAGGTTGTTCTGAATCAAACATATAAGAATAGATTACCCTAAAAGCAATAACTTTTAAAACATTATAATTGCCCACTACAAATGCATTTCAATTACAAAAAGGCAACTTTATGAATGTTTGGAATGCTAAATGAATTGCATCAATCAGATACATCAAGTTTTATGGAAAGCTTTCAATAAATGGCAATGTTGCAGTAGCATAAAAAGATAGAGTGTAAAAATAAAGTACAGTGCCTCCATTATATATATTTTAATTTTGAGATTTTTTGCTTGGCAAGAATAAGGACTGCTATTTAGTTAAATTAATTTAGAAACAACATTTAAGGCTCTTAAATTAGCTGTGTATGTGTCTTTCAAGACTGTTTTTCCTTTCGGCCTCATATAAGTGTTCTTATCCACTATTTTGTGATATTTGTTATACAAATACTGAAAAATTTTCAGGGGACCCATTTTAGAGGCTGTTTGACTGCTCTCCACAAGGTATCTGCCACCAGGGGAACTGCTTATATAACAGAAAGCCAGGTGATTAAGGTTTTCCTCCAGATTGAGAATTAAGGGTTGAAATTAAAATGCAAGTCTATTTAAATATGACTTTTTCCTTGCAAATTAATACAAACTGTGATGACAATAATGATAGTAATGCAAGTAAGTCAAATGACTTCCCCAGTATTTTTACTATTTTTTTCTGTAAATTTAACATTTGAAGCAATTTTTAAGAAATATGTACGTTTGCCCTCTTACTATATCATGGTTTAATTTTTTATCACTGGTTACCTCAATCATATGTTTGCACTAAACTTTTTCATTCATGGTATGCTTGAACCATTTCCAGTTTTGCTGCTTCTATCACTGTTTTAGAACCTGAAAGCCTCTAGTTTTCGACACTTTAAAACATTGTGGTCTTTATCTGTGGTTGTTTTATCAAAGAGAAAACTGTTGAGTTTTCTGTGTCGGCTGTTGAATTTAATTTCTTATATCGTTCACTAAAAGGAAGGTATCATACTTACGGCTTCCTATACACTTATAAATCTTTATTTGCGATACTTTTCATTTTCCCCAGCTTTTCTGAAGGACATTCCAGAACCTTTACAACTTGGGTTTTCCTGATGTAAACTGCTTCTAGCGCAGCTATTCTTATGGAAGCCTACTCTTTTGCATTCCAAGCAAATATTTAAAAATATATTTTACCTAGCAGAATAAAGTATTTTAATGTAAATATATATTGTGTTTTTCCATACATTTCCCCTTTACTGTGGTACTCATACTCTAAATTTATATTAAAGTAGCATTCATTTAGTTGGAGATAGATCCACAAGATTCCAGGTATTTATGTTTTCTCATCCTATTTTTGGAAAGTTTATTTGCCAGGACATTCACTCATGTAGAAATGTATTAACTGTTTATCAAGAATATCCAAAAATTCCACAGCTATATGGGCAACATGATATTAGAGTTCTGCATTTTTAGTTTCATCATAACATGAATAACACCCTGGCCAGAAAAGTATGGTCTAGGTTTAGGAAAAGTCCTCAATTTGTAAATTATCAGCCTGGCATATTGGAAGGAACATAAGATTTGGAGTTACGTATCTTGTCTTCACTTCCTATTAGCTGAGTACTGAGTACTAGCAAATCAGTGAATTGTCTGAATCTTTATTTTCTCCTCTATTAAATAGGGATAATAGTGCTGACAGAAATGTTGTAATGACTCATCTCTAGAAAAATTATGTAGGGTATACCTGGTATACTGTTGGCATTAAACAATGTTTGTTTCCATTTGTATCTCTCCCTTCAATTAAATGAACACTTCTTAATCCTCACTAAATTCCAGACTTATGTTAGTTGCTAAGAATGTGTAACATTTACATTGCCTAGAAAAAATTTTGGTACAAAACACATCATTAACTACATTGAAAGGGGCTGGAATGCCGGGGCTAATAGATGACAGATCTACTATATGCCAAACATTTGAAATTGCCTGGACTATCTATAAATGTCCAAGCAATCCCAATAAGTATTATCATCTCCACTTTATAGATGAAGAAATTGAGGTTCAAGTAAAATAAATAATTTGTTAAAGTCACAACTACTGGTAAAGGCAGAGTAAGGATTTGGACCTGTTTCTTTGGTTCTTAAAATTCATGCTCTTTCATTGGAGAAATTTTACTCTCAAATATTGAGAAGAAATAGGAACCTATTTTAGGTCTTCAGAATTTTTTTGAGACTCTGAATTTTAAGATATCACTGAGACGATTGTCCAGGAAATGGTACTACTGTCATCCCGATATAGGGATAAACTCTTCCACATTATCATGTTAGTCCTCAGAATGACCTGGCTTGTAACTTAGCTGACAACTTCAGTAGTCCCCTTTATCCAACAATGAGGTTTGGGGTTCAGTTATTGTGCGTGTGTCTTTAGTATTTGACACTTAGAAATACAAACTGGCACTTTAAAGTATCTCCATAAATACTGTTTGGCAGCTAGCACGGTAGCAACACCCTGAGCTTCCCCAGATGCTCATATATACTCTGGATATATAGTTGGCAATCACATGGTCTATAGAATATGCCATAGCTTCCAGATTAAACTATCAACCATGCACTGGAAAGAGCCACATTAATTTCTTTGTTTAAAGGATAATATAAGTCTTGATAAATGTTGAATGGAAAACAATAAGCAAGCAAATAAGCAAACAAAGACACAAAACAAATGAAAATAAAATGGTTGACTGGCCACACAAATTTAGGAAAATATGTATACTGTATCACCCACTTGGAGACTCAAAATTGCACATAAGAATATTAAGACTCTGATGTAATCTATAGTTTTAAAAAGATCTCTAGATTTTTTTTAAACCCAGAGTTTCCCAGACTGATTCAGCCATGGAACCCTGTAAGTGTGTGTTAAATGTATATCAAAATTATTTGTGTGCTTATCATCTGTTTTTATTTTCAGAACCCTTTATAGACTTCTGGAATGGTGGCAATGCTAGATGCTCACGTCCTCCCCCCGAAGGAAACATCTATTCGACTGATCAAAATTAGTGAAGACAAACTTTCAAAATCTCTGGGGCTTGATCAATGGGCTTACAACCCAATTGAGGAGCTTGCCTTTAAAAAATTTGCAGAAACTTGATAAGAAGAGTGGGAGGCTGTGACATTTGAGCTAGAGACTGCACCCATATTCTCAAAGTTCTGCATTATGGAAAAACTGTTTCAGCACCCTTGTCAGCTGAATGGCAGTGCCCATCTCCATGGATCTTCAGAGTAGAGGAGCTATTCTCAGTTATTTCAAAAGCAGGTGAACATCAGCAGATCCCATTTTTCACAGTGGTGTGCTACAGAAGACATACATCTAGTGGATGGTAGCACCTAAGCAGCACCCATTACCCCACTCCCAACTCCTGTTACATAGGGAGTGTCTGGACAGGACAGCTGGTGAAGAGTGCAGTCCCCCTTCCCCATGTAGCACAGTGTTGTGGAGGATCTGCTCTGGTAGAGCTGGCAGTGGAGTGGAAACTGTCATTTCCCCAGGTTCCTGGAAATGTAAGAGCTAATCTGGGGAGATTCATTAGCTGGTGAACAAGTTCCAGGAAGGAGCAGTTATTGCCCAAAGTTACTATAACACATTAACTAAAATATTCAGTTTTCAATAAAACATCATAAGCCATATAGAGAACCAGGAAAGCATGACCCATAGACAGTTAAAAAAAAGCAGGAAAAAACAATCTGCCTTCATGAGACACAGATGTTGGACACAGTAGACAAAGACTTCAAAGCAGCTATTATAATATGTTCAAATATCTAAATGAAATTATGTTTAAAGAATTAAAAGAATGCTAATATAACATCCAAAAAGACCATAATTAAAGATACAGAAAACATAAAGAAGAAAGATGGAAATTTTGGAGTGGAAAGTACAATAAAAATTTTAAAAAGTTACTAGGGGGAGTTCAACAGTTTATTAGAGCTTGTAGAGAGGTAATCTGCTAATTTGAAGACAGAATATTACATAATGGACATTATGAAAAACAGAGAAAAATAGCATAAGTAAAAATAAATGACCTCATAAAAATTTGGGATAACATTGGGCACAAAAACATACATGTAATAGGGGTACTGGAAAGAGACAAGAGAAAGAAAGGAACAGAAAAAATATTTGAAGAAATACTGGCTGAAATTTCCCATATTTAATTTAAAATCATGTAGACATAATGAACATCAATAATATAACCTTTCACCTTAAGAACTATCTGAGAAGGTCAACAAATTCCAAGTAGAATAAACTCAGAGAGGTCTGCAATGAGACAGACAATCACACGGTTGAAAGTCAAAGATGAAGAGCAAATATTGAAAGCTGCAAGAGAAAAATGACACTTCACAGGCAAGGGAAGCCCAGTAAAATTAACAGCTGACTTATCATCATAAACTAAAGTCAAAAAGAAATGCAGATTACATATTCAAAGGGCTGAAAGAAAACAAACTAACTGAGAAACTTGATACACATCAAAACTGTCTCAAAAATAAAGGTCAAATAAACAATGTACTAGACCACTCAGGCTGCCATTAACAAAATACCATAGACTGGGTGGCTTAAACAATAGAAATATATTTCTCACAGCTCCAAAGGCTGAGAAGTCCAAGATAAAGATGTCAGTTAGGTAGATTCATTTTGAGACCTCATCTCTTGTCCTACAGTTACCATCTTGATCTGTCTTCACATAATCTCTTCTTGATGCATGCACACAGAGTAATCTCTTTTTTCCTCCTCTTATAAATGGGCACTAAAACCATAATGAGGGCCCACCCTCATGACCTTATCTACCCCCTAATTCATCTCAAAGGCCCCATCTCCAAATACCATCACACTAGGGGTTAGAGCCTCAACAGGTGAACCCTGGGGATACACAGTTCAGTTCACAGCAGATACTGAGAGAGTTTGTTGCTGGCAAAGCTGTACTACAAGGAAGACTAAAAGGAGTTCTACAGGCTGAAAGCAAGTGATAACACAGTTATTCAACTCCACATGGAAAAACAGAGTGCCATTATAGGTAATTATGTAGAAAATATAAAACTGCATGTTTCTTCTCTGAAATGATTTTAAAAAATAAATTGCATTAAGAAGTATTTAAATAACTGTGGAGCCTGCAACATATAGAAATGTTATATAGAAAACTAATTTGACAATAAAAACATTAAGGAGGAAGATTAGACCAAAGCTATACTAGAGTAAGGAAGTAACTCTCATCTCTGATCAGATGGTAATGTGAAGCCACAGGAAGAAATTAAGAAAATCAGAAATGATAAATAAGAAGGTTAATACAAAAACTCTATAAATATATGCTTGCTCTCTTTTCTTTTCTCAACTTTTAAAGATTATATAAAATTACACATCAATCAATAATTATAACAGTATCTTTTGAGGTAGGTAACTTAATATAGGTATAATATGTTGAATATTAGCAGCATCAAAAAGGAGAAGGATGGAGTAAGAGCTATATAGGAGTAAGGTTTCCATGTTTCACCAGAAGTAAGTAAGTATAAATCTGAAGTAGGTTCTGAAAAGTCAAGATGCACACTGGAAGCCATAAAGCAACCACTAAGAAAATGATGCAAAAATACACTGAAAAAAAATCTAAAAGAATTTAAATGCTACTCTAGAAGCCATGTCCTTAATACAAGAGAAAATAGTAAAGGAGGAACAGAAGAACAAAAAGACATAAGATATACAGAACACAACAAGTGAAATGGCAGATATAAGTCCAACCATATAAATAACTTTCAATGTGAGTGAAAATAAAGAATCTGATCAAAAGGTTGTCAGCCTGTGTAAAAAGCAAAATGTAAGTGTGAATAATCTATAGGAGATACACTTTAGATTTAAGGATACAAACAGGATGATAATAAAAGAATGGAAAATATCAAACCATACCAACAGTAACCATAACAGAGATGGATTGGCTATATTATTAAACAAAATAGACTTAAAAACAAAACAAGAGTTAACTAAAGATAAAGAGATATTTTATAATGAAAAATGGTAACTTTATCAGGAAGCTATAACAGTCATAAAAAAATATGCAACTGAAAACAGAGTCTCAACATATATGCAGCAAAGGGAGACAACACTTAAGGGACAACTAGACAATTCAGCAATAATGTTTGAGACCTCAATTACCCATTTTAAATAATGGCTATAACTAGATAGAAGATACAAAAGAAAATAGACAACTTGAACAATATTATAAACCAAACAGGCCTAACAATCATTTATGGGGCAATTCACCCAACAAAAGTAGAACAGACATTCTTGTCAAGTGCACATAAAGTTGTCTTTAGGATTGACTATGTTCTATGTCATAAAGCAAACTTAAATAAATTATAGAAATTTTACAAAATACTTTCTTCAAACACAGTGGAATGAAATTAAAAATCAGTAATATGAATGTATTTGGGAAATATGTGGAAATTAATACATTACTGAATAATGAGTGACTAAAAGGAGAAATCACAAAAGAAATTTAAAATACCTTTAGAATTTAAAAAAATCACCAAAACTTAAGAGTTATAGTTAATAAGTGATCAAAGGGAAATATTTATCTGTGATGCCTCCATTAAAAAAGAAAGAAGCATCTCACATCAATAGTATAAACTTTCACCTTAAAAGGTTAAAAAAAATGGAGAGCAATCACCACAACAAAAACCAAAAGAAGAGGAAGGACTAGAACCAAAATTAATGCAACATAGAATCCAAAAACAGTAAGGAAATCAACAACACAAAAGTTGGCTTTTTAAATGATGAATCATATTGAAAAATTTTAGCCTGACTGACCAAAAACAAGAGAGAAGGCTAAAATTCATAAACTTCAGAATGAGAGAAGAGACATAACTATCAACATTACAGAAATGAATTATTTAGGAATACTATGTTTAATTGTATGCTAACAAATTAGATAAGTTAGATAAAATGGAAACATTTCTACAAAGGTACAAACTACCAAAACTGACTCAAGAATAAACAGAAAATCTTATTAGATGTACAATAACAACAGAAAAGAAGAATTACTAAAGAAAGAATTTAGTATAAAGAAAAGCCCAAGTATAGAAATATATTTTAGTCTTAAAAACAGTTAAAGAATTAAAACCAATTCTTCACAAACACTTCCAAAAAAATACTAGAGGAATAAATAATTCCCAGCTCATTTTATGAAGTTGTAATTATCTTGGAAGCAAAACCAGATACAAAACATCACAAGAAAAGAAAACTACAAACCAATATTCCTTTAAAAATATTGATGCAAAAATTCTCAACAAAATAACTAGAAAATTCAATCCAGCAAAATATACAAAGGATTATACACTATGACTAAAGTACTCTATATCCCAGGAATGAAAGATTAACATATAAAAAGCGTTAATGTAATATACCACATTACTGGAACAAAGGACAAAAATCCATGATTATCACAGATAATTCTTAGGCAGATAAAATTTTAACAAAATCCAATACCATTTCATGATAAAAACCACTCATCCAACTAGAAGTAAAAGGGAACTTACTCTGATAAAGGGCATTTACAAAACCCCTCAGTTAATTTCTCACTTAATTGTGAAAGACTGAATGCTTATCCCATGATAAGGAAGAAGCCAAGGATGTCTGCTTTCACCAAATATATTCAGTGTTGAAAGTTCTAGACATGGCAGTTATGCAATAAAAATAAATAAAAGGTAATCTGATTGAAAACTAAGAAATAAAACTGTATCTATTTGGAGATGACATAATCTAGTATATGGAAAATATGAAGGAATCCACTAAAGAGACCATTAGAACCAATATGAGTTCAGTGAGTTTGCAAGATACAAGATCAAAAAGTAAACTGTATTTCTATATATTTTCAATGAACAGTCTGAAAATAAAATTAAGAAAACTAGTCTATTTACAATAGCATAAAAAGTAATTAAAATAACTTTAACAAACTAATACAAACTTATACACTGAAAACTATAAAACTGAGAAAAAAAACACAGAAAAGGGGAAAGATACCATATAATCATGGCTTCAAAGCCTTAAAATTGATAAGATAGCAAAACTCCCCCAACTGAATCTACATATCTAACACAATTCTTAGCAAAATACCAGCTATATAGCTGGTATTTTTTATAAATACATGTATGTATATATGTATTTGGCAGAAATGGACACACTAATTTTAAACTCATGGAAATAGGGATACACATTAGTCAAAACATCTTAAAAGAGATCAAAAGGAAAACAAATATTTTAGAGGCTCACACTTCCCAATTTCAAAAGTTGTTACATGGTGGCATGAGAGGTGAGACAGTGACCTCCTCCAAAAACCACATATAATATGAAAATATAGCAAATATATCTAATCCTGAAAGAGCAACAAGAAAGAAGGTTGCAGCACACTGCCTATACCTTGGAAAAAGAGTGGACCTGAAGGAAAAGGGTAAAGTGCAAAACCCATGGTCCGGAGGGACCCAAGCCCTTCCCCCATGCAAGCTTACTGGAGAGAGGAAGAGAAACGGAGTGGGAAGGGGGTGGAGGCCTAGGACTGCTGAACACCCAGCCCTGGAGACCTGCTCTGGGAGCATGAATATACATTACATGGTGCTTTGGAGATTAGTGGGGTTGGAAAGCTAAGACAGAATACTTGAAGAGACTGAGATTCCAGCCACTTGTGGAAAGCACGTATCCACAACTGGCCACTCTGGGACAAAAGAAAGGCGGGCAGTCTGAGAGACTTCCTAACAGTGAGAGGCTGCTAAAGGGGCAAAGACTGCAAAGAGCTTGCTGCTCAGGAAAAAGGACAGGTGAACAAAATTGTCCGGGTGCACTCTAACCAGCAGGATGGGAACTTTCAGGAGCTTCAGGCACTCCATCCTCCCAGCTGGGTACACAGCTACAAGGCCCACTACCATGATATGCAGCCAGCTGCACCTTCCAGCCAGCTGGCACTAGAGTGCAAACTGGCTGCCCCCGCCATTGTGCCAGGTGAGCCAGAGGGCAGCCCTGCCTATGGAAGCTATGAGTGCAAAGCATAGCAGATTCTCCCACTGGCACTGGCAGTGGAGACATGCATTGCAGTCGGGAAGTAGGAAAGAGCTCTTTCCTCCTGACAGGCACCAGTGCCACTTGCCTGCGACCCACACCATTGCTCCATGGGCTGGGCAGCCCTAGATAGTAGAGCTTCAGGGCACTAGAGGGCCCCACCTACAAACATGAAACGTCAAAAGAACCTGGTTCAAACCAAAATCCCACAAACACCAGAAAGAGGACAAAGTGAAACTGAACTCATCAATCTTCCTGAAAGAGATTTCAATATAAAAATCATAAACATGCTCATGGAGCTACAGAAAAATATTCAAGGCCTCAGGGAGGATTTCAAGAATGAGACAGAAACTTTGAAAAATAGAGTATACGAAATGAAACACAAAATGGAGGGATTTAAAAGCAGATTACATGAAGTAGAGGAGACAGTAAATGAAATGTATATTAGAGCACAGGAATACAAAGAAGCTGAGGCACAGAGAGAAAAAAGGATCTCTAGGAATGAAAGAATATTGAGAAAAATGTGTGACCAACCGAAATGGAACAGTATTAACATTAAAAGGGTACCAGAAGAAGAACACACAGAAAAAGGGTTAGAAAATCTATTTGAGGAGGTAACTGCTGAAAATTTCTCCAGTCTGGGGAAGGAAATAGTCTCTCAGGACATGCAGGTGCACAGACCTCCCAACAAAAGTGACCCAAGTAAGACAACACCAAGACATATAATAATTAAAATGGCAAAGATCAAGCAAAAGGACAGAGTATCAAAAGCAGCCAGAGAGAAAAAAAAAGATCACATACAAAAGGAAAACCCACCAGGCTATAATCAGTCTTCTTAGCAGAAACCTTACAGGCAAGAAGGGAGTGGCATGATATAGTCAATGCAATGAAGCAGAAGGGCCATAAACCAAGAATACTGTACCCAGCAAGATTATCATTTAAATTTGAAGGAGGGATTGAAAATGTTCCAGATAAGCAAAAGCTAAGAAAATTTACCTTCCACAACCCATCTCTACAAAATATTCTGTAGTGACTGCTACAGATGGAAGTGTTCCTAAGGCTAAACATCTGTCATCAGAGGAAATAAAACCACACTAAAGAAAGTACAGAACAATTAATTATTAAGCAGCTGCAAAATCAAACCACCTACACCCAAAGTCAGTCAAGGGATAGACAAAGAGTACAGAATATGATACCTAAAATATAAAGAATGGAGGACAAAGAAAAAGGAGGAAAAAAATGAACTTTTATATTGTGTTTGTAATAGCATACAAAGTGAGTTAAATTAGACTGCTAGATAGTAAGGAAGATACCCCTGAACCTTTGGTAACCACGAATCTAAAGCCTGCAATGGCATTAAGTATATACCTATCAATAATCACCCTAAGTGTAAATCGTCTGAATGCAGCAATCAAAAGACACAGAGTCACTGAACGGATAAAAATCAAGACCCCTCTATATGCTGCCAACAAGAGACTCACTGCAAACCCAAAGACACACAAGACTAAAAGAGAAGGGACTGGAAAAGATATTTCCTATGCATGCAACTAACAGGGAAACAAAATCAGGAGCTGCAGTACTTGAATCAGACAAAATAGACTTCAAAAAAAAAAAGAAAGTAACAAGAGACAAAGAAGGACATTACATAATGATAAAGAGGTCAGTCCAACAAGAGGATATTACCATTATAAATATCTATGCTCCCAAAATAGGAGCACCTACATATGTGAAAGAAATACTAATAGAATTAAAGGGGAAAATAGAATGCAATCTATTCATTTTAGGAGACTTCAACACACCACTCACTCCAAAGGACAGATCAACCAGACAGAAAATAAGAAAGAAGACAGAGGCACTGAACAACACATTAGAACAGATGGACCTAACAGACATCTACAGAATACTCCACCCAAAAGTAGCAGGATAGACATTCTTCTCAAGTGTACATGGAATATTTTCAAGAATGCATAACATACTAGGCCACAAAAGAGCCTCAGTATCTTCAAAAAGATTGAAATTGTACCAACCAGCTTCTCAGACCACAAAGGTATGAAATTAGAAATAAAATACGTAAAGAAAACAGAAAAGCCCACAAACACGTGGAGGCTTCACAACATGCCCCTAAATAATCAATGGATCAATGACCAAATAAAAACGGTGATCAAGCAATATATGGAGGCAAATGACTACAATAATTCAACACTGCAAAATCTGTGGGATGCAGCAAAGGCCATGCTAAGGGGAAGTATACTGCAATACTAGCCTACCTCAGGAAAGAAGAACAATCCCATATGAGCAGTCTAAACTCACAATTAACGAAACTAGAAAAAGAAGAACAAAAGAGGCCCAAAGTCAGTAGAAGGAGGGACTTAATAAAGGTTAGGGCAGAAATAAATAAAATAGAGAAGAATAAAACTATAGAAAGAACCAAATGAAAGCAGGAGTTGGTTCTTTGAGAAAATAAACAAAATAAGTAAACCCCTACCAGGACTTATCAGGAAAAAAAGAGAGTACACACATATAAACAGACACAGAAATGAAAAAGGAAAAATCACCATGGAAACCACAGAAATACAATAAATTATTAGAGAATAC